>JAOBRD020725697.1:0-14283 GCA_027575215.2 Hydrozoanthus sils
GCTGACCACTTAGAAAATACAATATGAGTCTATTTTCTATGTAAATGTCATTACAAAGATAACTTGTTAATTTTTGATAAACTCCTGACAACTGTCCCAGATGTAGAGGGAGAAATAATTTATTGATCTTGCCTTCATTCTTTACAACACCAAGTTGCAAACTTCTACATTAGTCATTCGATAATAGTATCATACAGCACATGGTTATTGGGCATATCAAGCTAGCAGATGCAAGACGTGTGTCCAGTGGGGAATGGACAAGAACTTATCCTGTGACTCGGCTCCCCATGTGGGTCTCTGTAGCTCAGTGGGTAGAGCATCTGGTAATCAGAGGGTTGGGGGTTCAATTCCCATCAGTGACTCAGAATTTTTTTCTTATCACTCAAACTTGAGAAGCACTTTCCTTCATTTTTTTTCTTGATGCTGACTTTAGTACCAGTGCTATTGAGTTTCTTTTTAATGATTTGGTATGTGGTAGTGAAATCTGGCATGCTAAGTCTCTAGAGAAAACCTTACTTCATTTCTCCTTAAAGAAAATCTAGTTGTCTTTTTTTAATAATTATTATGTAACTGTCAAAACTACTTTGAGTTTTATTTGAAAAGCACTTACCATAACTTATAAATCATGTTGTACTTGGAAAAAAACAGTTTATAAGTAACATGGTTTACTTTTCACTTGCAGATATTCTGGGCATTATTTCCTGACCACACTATTGTATTCCCTCTTGCTGGGGTTCTTAGGAGTTGACAGATTCTGTCTGGGCCACACTGGGGCTGCCGTTGGCAAGCTACTAACCCTAGGTGGCCTTGGAATATGGTGGTTTGTCGATATTATTTTATTAATTACTGGACATTTTAAACCAGAGGATGGTAGTAACTGGAACACTTACTACTGAGCTACTTGAGGTTTTGTTAGTAAGTTGATAAGATTTTGATTTTCTTATCCTGGAAAGTACCACTAAGATTTTGTAACCACACATTAATTCTGAAGAGTTCACCTTAACCAACCGAATGACCAACAAACCAGCCAACAGACAACCAACTGTCAGCTGACAGACAACTTACCATTAATCACCATCAGTCGGCCTTGTCAACTGTCAATATGTCAGTCAGCTGTTTATGATCTATCTGTAGGTTGTCTGAAAGTTGTTGGTACAAGTTGTCGGTTGACTGTCTGTTAATTTGTAATGGACATTAATTGGTTGGTTCCTAACGGAGCCATTTGCTTTTTGAAGTGATTATTCTTTTTTTTTCAAATTTGTTGGCTCCTAAAGGGGTGGTTTGGTTTTGTTAAAAAATCAAACATCAACAAAGTTAACCAGCTTATAAACAAGCAATCATCTTGATCAACCAGAGTAACCAAGGACCACAAAATTGTTTTGCAAGGCTTCCAAGTTTGCTGCAGCTCAAGCAAACAATTGCTCAACACAAGGGCTGTTTATTCAATCAGTTAATTGGGAACAAGCAAAGCTTAGCTGGTAATTTTGTTCAGTATGTAGCTGGCCGACGGTAACCAGTCAGTCAATTGTCAGTGAGCTGTTGGTAAAATGTCAGCAGTCAGTCAGTTGAGGTAGAATCTTTTCTTCACAAATGCAAATATTGAACATTGCATCAGTCCACATTATATTCCTTACACCTATGTATGGTTAAAAACTCACAAAGAAGACCCATGCAAGAGAAAAAACTAGTTTGACTAGTAGATGAATAACAAATACATACTGTAAAGTAAACTTTATGGATTCCACAATTGCCTGTTATATATAGACATGTGTATAGTAATTTAGATGCGAGAACGTAATATTGCTTAACAATTGATCAAGATCTGTGGAGCACGACATTTTTTGCAGAAATTATATAACTGCTTCACAGACATCACACTAGGAACTTAACTTGCAAGTCATTGTACAGTAATAAAATGCATAAAATAAGCCTCCCTGAAAATAAACCCTGGAGTACTTAGGAACAAAATTTTGTAACAAAAAATTCCTTCTATGTATAAGGGCAATGGTCAAAACAATGGTACTTCCTAGGAACCCAATTTAGGGGGGTGGGGTATTATGTGCTGCCACCCACCACCTTTTTTTTCAAAAAGGCTGAATTTCAGAAGCAAATATAATGTTCAATAAAATAGATATTGAGAAAGTGCTTGCGCCAAGCCTTCCTTGTGGAGAGAGGAGTCCATAATGCAATAAAAACCAATACCCCTAAATCAGGTTTTGAGAAATTGAGCTCTGAAAAAGTGTGGTGGATGGGGTAGGGGGGGTCTGTGCTGCCACCCACCACCTCCCCCAACAAAATTGGGTTCCTTAAAAATACAATTGTTTTGACTTCTTCCCTGAGCCCCATGAAAAAAAGCTGCAGGGGTTATAAATTATTTGGCATTGATTTATAAATACTAACACACAGTTGACTTTTATCATGAGGGTACTTTAATACTGACAAACATTTTTAAATCTTTCTTTCTTTCTGTTGTTAGGAAACTTCTTGTAAAAACCATTTATGGTTAAAAAGTGTGAATGAGCCCCAGAAATGTGATTTATAAAGGGTCACAAAATCAAATTTTCTACAAGGGTGTATTAGTGATAATTTGATCAACTTTAATATTGAAGAGTTTTTCAAGAATATGGAAAAATTACGAATGTGAGTGGGAGTTGGTACCTTTTAAAAATATTGTACTTTATTAATGATTATAACCCCATTAGTTTTCATATTGATGTCAAAAATTGATAAATTATGTACATTGTTATTATTACTTCATACATCAAGTCAGTTTTCACAAAATGTGTCTAAGTTGCATTCTTTGAATATTACGTAAATAATGCCCATTAATTGATAAAAATATTACTTTTTGGCAGTTTCGCACAAGTAAAGAGTTCAAAGACACTTGAACTACTTCAGTTCTAAGATTTTTTTTTTCTTTGACAACCTACAGTAATCAATATATATAATGGCTGAGTTAAGTAAGTTACGAATAGTTACACAAGGTACCTTAATTAACACCACTGTCTTTCTTTAGGTCAAAATACTTAAGCTTACATTATAATAATTAACTATCTTATTGTACATATTTTTTGTCAGTCACAACTTGTTTAAAATAATACTGACAATACTGTCTGACTTTTCAACTGAAAAGAAAGAAATTGGTTGTGAAATAATAAAAAAACAAATTGTATGGAAGTGTCCTTGAACCCCAGTGATACAGTTGTAAAGTACAGTTCTATGTTGTGACAATAATTTATTGATAGAAAATTCTGTGTGGGTGTACAGCAAAATAAATCTAGAAAGCTTGAACGACTGGCTAAGTTTGTCAGCTCTTGCAGATGCTGCTAAACCAAACTAGCTGAATGGAATGTTTTTAACCATCTTTCTTGACTGGGTCGGTCAGGTTGCGAAGGAGGTAGATTGGGATTACAAGCAGTACAGCCCCAATGGAATAACACCAGAAGGATCCAACACTCCAGTACACTGCCACAAAAAATTTAACAAATTGTTATTGTTGACTTAATGAAAATGTAGGGGATGAAACTATGTGTCAAACTCTGAGTTATAGCTATGTTTATACTTATAATTCAACAAATTGAAAAGTATTGCCTTTTTGTGAATGGAGAATTGACAAGCATCAGAATGGCCATGAGGGGGAGTGTAACTTACTTAAAATAAAGCAGACATTTGCACCTTCTGATTGGCTTTGGTGATGCACTCTAAATATGGAGTATAAAAATCTGCATACATTATAACTCGGCTGTTTGTGTGCCTTACATTAAAGAAATACAAAACTTGCTTCCTTGTTCTGTTTATTGATAGAAGCACTTGTGAATTTTTTTGTTCACTCACAAAGTGCGAGAAAAACTCGCCTGTGTCTTGTTTAACTCTAAGCACTTCTTTCGGGAGCTAAAAAGTCCACACATGTTTCTATCAGTGAACAGAGTGTGCATGCTCGTTTTATAAATGCTATAGCAGAAAGTCATATCAAAGCTCATTCAATTGATCAAAAGTCAATATTACAGGTTTACATTTACTTGTCTATTATGACACGTATAACACTCTATGAGTGTCCAGAGATAAATTATCCCTATTGATTGTTTTTATGCCAATTCTATTTAATGTTTAAATTATTAACAATATTGTTTTGGCAAAACCTTTTTAAAAAATGGTTTAATTTTTTTCCTAATATTATTTGAAAACTTTGCAATGTTCAAAGAAACAAACTACACATTTAACTAAAATAAGAAGCTTTTTTTATTTCTCATGGCACAACAAGTGGTATAAATGGGCTGATTATTCTATTTCAACTGAAGCAATGATGGAAAATACTCTTCTAAATTACAAATAATTTTTAATTATTAATACTATTTACTTACCAGTACAAGCTGCGAAGGGGCCTACAGCTCTAGCCAGGGCACCAATAGACCTGAATATACCCATGATTTTCCCTTTCTGGTCATCTGTGCCTGTAGGAAATGAGAGATTAGGGGCTTATGAGTACTCAACTATACTGTCACTTAGATTTTAGTCCTATCTGTTCTCACTTATGGTTCTGAAATGTGGGAGTGCTACCAAACATGATAAATATCTTAGTCAAATAGATATGATGCTAGTCTTGGCATATAAATCGGGCTATTGCCTAAGTAGACAAACATAACATTTCCAGTATTTTTTAAAAAATAAGCTATGCATGTAGTGTGGGATTACTGACAGCCAAACTGCTCTTGTTGACTTCCTGCCAGCTTCGAAAATGAGTGTAACAGAGACCATAACTATATTTTATTAGAGTGACTGAACCAGCTGCTTTAAATCTGTGTTCAAAAATTATTGTCTAGATTCTAATCAGTAAGATTACTCTCAAATGTTGCTACAGACTTATTAAATTGAGTGAATGACTTGTTATTCTTTTTTTGACAACTTGTAAATATCACACAGATGTATGTGACGATTTTGTTAGTATTTACCAAAGCAACTAAAATCAATTTTTATGCATTCTTTTACAATGATGTAATAATATAGGTAATTAATTCCTTTAAAACTGTAACATACCATATTTTGATATCAAAGTTGTTAAACATGGCACAACTGTGGCAGTCCCTAAAACAATGACAAACAGTAAAGTTGAACAAGCTCACAACTATTGACAGTAACAAAACCAAAATAGTCTCGGAGTCAACAACAAAATGCAGTACAAACGGTGCTAAATAAATTTTAAGTTTAGATAATTTTATATACTGTGGACACTGCACACTTTGTTGACTTCTTTCTTGTTCTTGTTTTTTTCTTTTTTTTCCATTTTGTAAAAGTTTTTTCTACGAGTTATATTGTTACAGTATACTGTAGGTGAGCAGTCCCTGCCGCTCACTGTAAAAAATTTAGATGGTCTTCACTACTTTTGGGTAGTTGGAATACCCAACAGGTTTTACAACCCAATTCCTTGTTCAAGAAGAGCGAAGACCTGACTGCCGATGTTAGAATAAAGGCAACATTTTCTCCTCAAGACCCTGAGCAAAAGTTCAGCACCAAGAATCTTATCCCAGCCTCAAGCACAACAGGCTGGCGTCTTTCCTCGAACATATCCAGGATTTTGGGTGGGGGGGGTTGAGTCTTGTACCTGTGCTTTTGAGTGCAAAAGCACAAGCTTCTAGGGGGGTCCACCATGGTACACCGGATAACTTAATTGTAAACAGCTTATTTTCAGATGTTTCTAATGGATTTGGTCTAGCATTTTTTTTCTGTGTGAAACCACATAATTATCTATTTTTGTACAAATTTAATAGTCTCAAAAACCCATATTATACAAGATTGACCAAACAGTGACAGGTAATCTACATACTACTGCACTGTGAGATTGGGTGCAAGAGTAGCAATTGTCATTAGCGAATCTCTGAACCATTGCATCATAACCCATGGCCTTTCTGTAATGAATACTCATGAGAGTGAACCCAGAGAGCCTTTCTGTAATGAATACTCATGAGAGTGAACCCAGAGAGCCTTTCTGTAGACATGGTGGTGCTGAGGTAGCTCTTTGCAAGCTTCAGTGTTCTGGCCTTTCATTGTATGCAATGAATGAAAATAAATGCTATTATGAACTGTTTTTCTGTTTTTGTTATGCAGTTCGATTGAACTTTCCCCTCCCTTTATCCGCACCAGCTAGTCAACTAGGTTAGCCAGCAGCAGTCTCTAGGGAGTGCCTAAAACCAAGGATTCAAGCAATCCCAAGCATTCTTGCAGTTGCCATTTAATGCAAGAACTGTTGTTCAATTAGATGAAATACATAATTATACAGGTCCTGAGCTAGAAACTGGCCTCAAAGTTTACATGTGCCTGCAGCTCTGCTTTAAGCAAATGCTCCCTTTTTCAGACTCAACCAAATAACTGAGAACATAACTAGAATACACTGACCAAATGAGAAGAATGCCAGTCCAAGGTAGAGGGTTAACACAGATTTAGCAATGCCAACTAGAATCATTCCTGGTATGGTAGCTATCATGCCCTGCATAGAAACAACAAATGAGTGTAACTGACCAGTCATGACTGAATCTTTGATAAAAGAAGCCTGAACACAGCAAAATAAATTATTATCTTATATTAAGTCTTAAACAAGATGATCTCCTATTTGCCAAGTATCACCAGTTCACAGGGAGCTGGCAGGAACACAATTAAGGCTGCCACAAGATCAATAATCATTCTTTTTTTTACCAACCCCTAAACTCTGAAATGCAGTATCTTGGCTTACAGGAGGATTTAAGTCATTGTTATTTTAAAATCGGTCAACTGTTATACATGTATCTGATTGGTGGTTTGAGACAAAGGTGTCTTTGTTTCATGTATCAAAGGTGTTAACGGAATTGAAGACACACAAAGTCGATGTAAATTTGAGGCTTAGAAAGGTTATAGAACCAGGATATATATGAAAATCAAACACACACAGTGTAATTTACCTTTCACACACCCATGCGAAAAAAATCGGTGTTATGCCCGAGCTGGGACTCAAACCCACATCTCCTGTATTCCAGTCAGGGTGATGACCACTACACCATCGGGTATTCACCATGCTGGCAACATAGCAAATACACATTGCTAATTTGGAAAATTTAGAATACAGGAGATGTGGGTTCGAGTCCCAGCTCCAAGGCATAACCAGAGTCAAAGTGGGTTAAGAATTGGTATGTAGTGTGAATGATACTCTTGTCCAAGACATTACAACCTTAAAAATGCACCAAACATCACTCACTCACCCGAATAGCTGTTCTCTTCTCTGAACCTGCAGGGAGTCGTCGAACATAGCCACCTTGTACAGTTGCCATCATAACGCCAATGTAGAAAAACATCATTCCTTGCTTCATGCTGGAAACATAACAACACTGAGTTTGTTATACCAATTGTAGATAGCTACAGTAAGACTACTAATAAAAACAGACTAGTTCTCAAAATTTATAGAACACAAAACATAAATTTACGATCAATAATAAAAACACTGCCAAAAACTCTGCATGTGCTGATTTTTTCCCAGAGTTTGGGAAGAGAAACAGACAAAAAAATTTAAAATAATTTGGTCCAACTCAAAGATTCTGAGCATTGCAACTAGATTAAACTTCACTTTAATAACAACCTCACAACTAAGATGTCTCATTCTCAAAATTTAACATTTAAAGTGCCCATAAACTTTCATATTCTATTTTCTTATCTAAAAGTATGTATCTTAAAAAGGACATTCCCAAAAAAAATTTTGATTTGAACAAAATGCAAATATTTTACCAGTCTTTAAAAACAATGAAAATAACTACCCATTTGGTACACCAAATGCCAAGTCAAGATGACATAAATTAAGGACATGACATCAATATGATGTAGATTAAATACAGCAACAAAAGTGGGGTGTAAAAGTGCCAGAAAGATGTACATTGCAGCTTGAATTTTGCTATCTGTTTCTTTAAAACTTTCCTCCTCTGACAGAATTAGTTTTATTTTGATGCAACCGTGATGCAAATTCCTTAATCTACGTCACAGTTAGCCTGTCATCCTTATGATCATCGACAGGGGTTTATCAAAGAAATGTAGAGTTAAAAGTTTCGTAAAAAATTTACATTTTTTTAAAAACAAAATTTTTTTTGGAAATGTTCATTTTAAAATAAGTACTTTTAGATAAGGAAACAAAAAACGAAAGGTTATGGGCACTTTATATTTTGAACAAGTTTTGAAACCCAAAACAGATGTTAGAATAAAATTTAGTCTTGATTTTGGAGGAATGGTATATCTATGAATTTAATTATTTATTTTAAATCAACTAAAATTTAATTAAAATTTAATTACCTGTTTTAAATTTGATTAGTTTTTATCTAAATCAGCTTATCTTATATATAAAATTATACATGCTAATTTTCACCAAGCAAACTAGATCTCTCTTTTGCATTAATTTATTTGAACTATTGATAATTATAATTTTATTTTTAGTAAAATATTGTTTACTCCTCATACTTAAAACTTGGCACCATTTGAATTGTAAATTTTTTATTCTTGAAAATGACATTGGGAGAATACTTAGGTCTTGCACTGTTTTACTTTACAGGACTTATGCTCTTAAGTTAATATGTTTTAAAAATCACATTAATCTCATTTGAAGAAAGATTATGATAAAATAATCAATATGTGATTAAAAACAAAATACACACAGTCTTATAATAAACTGTACACAGTTCTCTATACCTCATAAAATTTGTAATGATTAATAATTGTTCTTATTGAGTAATAACTACTCATAACCAATTTACATTTACAATTTTCATTTCTGTAATATACTGCAGTATGTAAGTTTCTAAACATCATTTGAGAGTTTGTTGAAAAAGAATGTGGCAGATGCTAAATAATTTTTATAGAATCACATTTTAACTCGAAACCAATCAAAATCATACACATGAATATATAAATCTAAGGAGAAGATAGAATGATGCTATACTTAATGTAAGTTTAAATTCCTACCTTGTATACTGGAAGTTCCTGTGAGTTAAAAATGTGAGAGTAAACTCAAGACCAGAAAAAAAGAAAAGGTACAGAAAATAGACCAGGCCAAGTGTTTGCTTTTTCTTTAAATCTGTAAATAAATATAAAACAGAAGTTACCACCTGATTAATCATTATATCATATACACACACCAGGGTTTTTGTTAGCATTTGGAAGTACTGGATGTAGTGATTCATCAGCTGGCTGACAAAACAAACTTCTAGGGGGGTCTGGGGACATGTACAACCAGGAAACTTTTAAAACTAGACTCTCTGAAATGCAGTATTCTGTGTTTCCTGGGCTGGGACTGGTTAACCAGAAAAATCTCTAGAGAAGCTAAAAATTGCTAACATAAAAAATTAAATATATTTGACTAATTTGGCAATCAAAATGAGTATTTATCAGTTTGCAGTTGTTTGTTTTTAGCTTATTCCAAAACAGACTCCAAATAGAGTGTACAGTGAATTAAAGTACCCAGAAACTTTTACTGACCCAATCATCAAGAAATTTATTGCCTCAAAGTTATCAGATCAACAACATAATAACACCACTCAGAAGCCAGTATTCAATCACGTGACAGAAGTAAAAAAATAGTAATAATTATGCTTTGTTCGGCTTTGTACAGCAACCCATAAAGTATCTTGGCAAAAAATTGAGAATATCACAGCAAAGGTTTGATAACACAGCCCCCCAAATCTCATGGCAAAAGTTTGTTGACAGCACCTCAAAATTTTGTGGAACAGTGATCATGGCAAATGACCCTCTACAGTATATGTTGTATTCACACATATGCCACTGAAGGACAACACTCTATGGTTATTTCTGGCTTGGGCTGAGCTGTACTGCCCTTAAAATCTCACAACCAAATTCCCAGCTGGCCCCAAACCTTGGTTGGTTAGACCAACCTAGATCTGTTTCGTAGGTGGTGGGTCTGAATCCCACCGAGTTCGGAGATTTTTTCTTTTTCCTTTGTATGGGTTAATGGTGTTCTTTATTGATGCTGTAGATCAGCAAAACTTGGTAATACCCCACTCCACTGGTAATGAAGGCCAAACTCGAATCTATATGCTGTATTCACACATATGCCACTGAAGGACAACACTCTATAACTAAAATTTAGTTTAACCATTATTTCAAAACTACAATTTTGCCCATACCTTCAGGGGAAGACTGTTCTATAGCAGTAAACCTTAACAGTGACACTGGATTGATGAGGTGCAAGGCACTTTTCATCTCCGATGTCAATGATTTTGCCTGGCAATCAAAGAAAAAATATATATATAAATTAGCCATTTTCACACTAAAGGACAGACATTCAAGTTGTCCAGACAAGCTGTGGTCTCAGCTCAACAAACTGTCCAAGTATTAAAATGCGACGAACATGATTCTTGACAAACAAGCCATCTGAATTTGTCTGCCTGTTTCTTTGTTTTTTCAGATGACTTTTCCTGGAGAACTTGATTGTGTAGACAGACAAACTGATCAAAGGCTGTCTGAAACACATCTGAACTGTGCAAACAGTCGAACAAGTTCTCTGTAAATCAAGAATTGGGGGGCACTAGCATATAAATATATAATTTTTTCAGCTTATGTGTCCAGTGGTCTGGCCTCTAATGTGAAAAAGGCTATTGCATGCATAGGCTCAATATTACCATATGTTGCCGTGTATAAGTCGACCTTTTAACACCAAAAATTCATGTCTAAAAATCACACTCATCTTATACACAGATTAAAACATGAAATTTTTTTAACACCCCTTAAAACTCTATCAAAATGTTTAAAACCAGCATTTACATAAGTACTTTAAGCAAGAAAGAATTTTGTGATCTCTACAGCATACTGTGTACAAACAATCGATTATCGTAAAAAACGAAATGACTAATAATTACTTCGGTCACTGTATAATTTGTGTGTCACGTTCTTTTTGTATTTCTTTCTCAAATTTTTGTTACAAACTTAGTTTTTTTTATACTTTTATCTTGCAAAATATTAAGGTTGACTTATACACAGCAACTCTAAAACTTGCACTTTTTTGGCTGCAAAATGGGGGGTAGACTTATACACAGTGTTGAGTTATACACGGCCAAATACAGTAAAGTGCGTACATGAAATGAAATACTTTCTAATTGAGGAACAGCTATGAAAATCTTTTGTCAAGATCTGTTATGGTTCTCAATGATAATTTTATATTATTACAACATGATTATTGTTTTCAACTGATTATGCCAGTTGTTGGGAAGGCAAATTTTAAATTTTTTGAAATCTGCTGCCAGTTTTTAACCTTTGCACGAAAATTAGTAACTATTCTGAAGAATACTGTATACATCACTGGCCCAAGTTTGGCTTAAATTTATCCGAAGGTTTAAGATTGGCAGCAGATTTCAAAAAATTGACAATTTGCCTGTCCAACATTGAACTAACATCATCAGTTGAAAATATTTTTAAAAAAATTAATGTTAATATCTTGAGAACCATAAATTAAAGTTTTCAATAAATTTTTATCACCACTATTTTTTATTTATCAAGGTCGATCCCCTGATGTAACAAAATATTTCATGTCAAAGGCACCTTAAAAACTGCACTTATTATTTGAGCAATTGACTGCATCAATCTATCAGTGCTCAGTTGTATGGCTATTCAGAGCTACAGCTACTGTTCACTGATCAGAGAAGGTCATTTGAAAATTGATCAAGCAAACTCTGTAAACAGCTGCACAATAAATAACACAGTATGCCTGTTCCTTAACTAAGCTACACCTGTTAAAATAATCATTCAAGGTTTTCTTACCCGCTTCTGAACTGGCAATGTTTCTTCAAAGAGAAAAAAAATAAATACAAAGTCTAAAGAGACCAGCGTGATGGCCAATGCTGCTGGAAGAAGGTATGGGTTACCACTGGTAACACTTGACCTTGCTGCATTTGACGCAAACATCGCACCAATTACTGGTCCAATAATGAAGCCAATTGAATAAGCTATACCAATAAGGGCCTGAAATGGTTTCAAGAATGAGAAATTAAATTGATTAAAAGAAAGATAATTTCTTATTGGGTTAAGAAAACAATAACGTTAACTAAAAAATAATTGCTTTGCTGTTAGTACACTTCAAAATATCAATTTTTATTGTCATGACCCAAATTTTGATTCATTTAACTGTACATAATATGTTTAATCCATGTGCATTTTTTATTATTCCCCAACTTGCTTGAAGAAATATTCTATGCAGACCTACAAATTCATTTAGGTGCTTTTTACAATTACTTATTAACCCTTAACTTCCAGGTCCACATCCTAGGGTAGTCAGGATGGCCGAGTGGTTAGCGCTCGTGCCTCCCACCTCTGTGGACCCGGGATGGAATCCTGGGTTTGCATGTGGACTAAGATTTTATAATCTTCTTCTGACTCCGAGGGTTTTTCTCTGGGTTCTCCAGTTTTCCTCCCTCCTCAAAATCGACTTTCATGACGAGATCTGTGACATCGAGCGATTAAACAAAAGCCACTGACTTGGGAGAATGGGCAACCACTCCCAGAATAACGATGATAAATAAAGTTACTTTAAAAATTACTTTACTTTAATAAACACTTACTGCACTTTTTTGCAAAACATAAAATCAAAATAGTTATAATCGTTACTGTAGTTTCTTTTTGGTTTATTTAGAACACTTGCAAACTTAAACACAACTTATAGTTTTATCAGAACAAAACACATCTGCATCACACTGCATGAGCACCATCAATTAAAACAACTAAGTACTTCATTTGTTAGTAGTAATTTTTATTATTGATTTCAATGCTTACCATTCCCTTTGCTCGGGTTTTAGGAGTTGTTATGTCAGTTACTACTGCAGTACATATTGTTGTGTTTCCTTTGCTTAATCCACCCAAAATTCGACTTGCCACAAAGAGAGTAAAACTACCTGAACATGCCCAAACAATGTACGACAACAAAACTCCAACCTACAGAAAGCAACAATAAAATTAATGAATGAATTAAATGTGAAGACAATCGAGCAAACACAATTTTATGGTAAACATGTGCAGTATATAAAAAATAGCTTGTACAAGTTTGTAACGTCATTTTAAAATGAATCCATGGGTATGACTGAAACTGTGGCAATTGAAATTAATCAAAAACATATTAAAAAACAATAAATTTGAACTAAAAACTAAGAACTGTGCTAATTTTCCATATCTTGTGATTTTTTTAAAGAAAATACTTAAAAAATTCAAATGAGCACTTTCTTGTCATGGTCATGAAATGATTATCACATGAACATCAATTCTAATATTTTTTGTTTCTCACAATAGATATTATGATCATAACATGAACTATAACAATGCCATTAATGACAGATACTAACATCACTTTTATAGATAACTGAATGAGGCAGAGTCAAATTTTGAAAAAAATCATGCATCTTTTGGCCTAATTCAAATGCAGTCAGGCAATTCTTTCAGAATTAGGCCAAAAGACAAGTTATTTTATTTGAAATTTGACGAGGACTTAATAATATAATTAGAGCAAAAATTTTTTTTTTCTTTTAGTTTTGAAAGATTTCATGCCTGTGAAAATTTGTTTTGCCACAACATTTTGATTTTTGCTCTCGTGATGAACTAGTTGCTATGAATAATTTGTAATTGCCCATGTGAATTTTCAAACGGAGCCAATTACAGATAAAATTGAGGGCCAGGCAAAGGCTTCGAAGTGAAAAAATGAGTTGGATTTGTTTTAAGGTATCTGGCTGGCTCTGACTGTTTAGTTTAATTTTGTCTTTGTGTTTTTGTACTCTGACTTCTAAGTTTCTTGCCAAAGGGAACTGGAATAACTTAATTTTATGCATACTTAACATATATTTAAACAAAGACGCAGCAGTTTTAAAACAGTTTTAACCCTGAAGATGATCGTGTGATCGAAAACGTTTAGTTTTTACCAACACATAATTATTATACCATTTTACCTAGAATGCTGTACATATATTTTTACCAGGCAGAATTGTGAATGTAACAAGTTTTGTTATAAGGAGTTTTCCTTTTACTAAAAAAATAGTTATCTTCATTGTGTGCGTCATGTGAGGATATTAGTGTCGCCATGGTTACTAACATGTTTATCCAATTATATACAAGAGATCAAACGTATGGTATATAGTTTTTAAAAAAACTATTGAGTGCGTCGGCAAGTAGTACAAACTTGAAGTATATATGATAAATAAATTATCGTCGCCGTGAGATGATGGGAAAAGTTGACGCTTCGAGCGTTAGCCCTTCGTCTGAGCATCATGATGATGCTCAGACGAAGGG
>JAOBRD020725802.1:0-11133 GCA_027575215.2 Hydrozoanthus sils
TGCAAATGATAAGCTCGCTTGATAATGATGGCAAGATGACATCGAAACGTCGTAACATATCCGCGTTAGTTTTTCTAGTTCATATCATCTGGAAGTTTGGTTAAAGTTAATCTTAAGAGATAACTAATATTATTTTCAAAATGTCTCATTTTCAATGCATGCTGGGTAACAACAAAAAATAGTTCTAAGGGGGGAGGCACATCATTTAAAAGTACGTTGTTTACTTACATCAATCCAATCCTGATAGATAACGTCCCAGTCCACTAGTGAGCTCCAAAGTGCGTGTTTTAACTTCAATTCCGCGTGAACCTCCTCTAGTTCTTCATACTTAGTCACTTCAACCTGTAAGAAAACAGTGTAGTTTACAACCTTTAGTTTACCAGTGTTGAATAATAACCTATTAAGAGCTATAAGTAGAATAACCCAGGTGATAATAGAGTTTCCGCTCCTCTCGTTGGTAGAGGTTGACGTATTATAATCACTTCGCGTGAGTTGGTTACATGCGGCGTGTGAAAAAATTTTCAAAATGGCCACCTCGTGTTTTGTTGACTTTTAGGAGAAAGAGTTAAAGTACTTGAAAGAAAATGCTATTCTGAAGAGCACTAAGGTTGCATAACACTTTTCAAAGGAAATGCAATATCCCATGACAACTGTGCCAATTAGTAGAGGATAAAACTCCGTGTGAAAATGTTTCAGATGTCCACACGTACAACTGAGGAAATGACAAGAAAAATTTTTTTTTGGCACAAATCTTTGACAACGGCTGTTTCTTCTCTATGAAAATCACCTGAGTTATCTTACTAAAACAATTATTCGCATGGAACAGAAAATTCTCGGTTCTAGATTTTCATAGAAATAGCTTCCAATAGTAAAGAAATGAGAAAACCAGGCTTTATGTTTTACAAAGGCCTAGACTGGAATTTCTGTAAGCAAAAGAAGTAAAGAAGTTACAAGAAAAATACCTTAAAGTTTTTCTGGTACGACTTGTAGGTGAAAGCTCTTTGCTGCAAGTCATCCATCTTCTTCTGCAAACCGGACAGTAACTGCAGAACACCGTCGGGTTGAGAACTTGAATCAAGAATCTTAGGATCCTGAAAAAAAAAGAAGAATTTCCAATTAGTTATCTATAGCTATAAAAGCGTAAAGCTAAAATATTCTCTCATAGACACAATAAGGCAAGGATTTCATTTTAGGCCGGACGCGAAGTCCGGTTGTTTGGCATGTAAAAACTGGTAGTTCTTACACGAAATCATTCTTTTTCAAGTGTGGAAATCGTCAATTATATTGTGATGAATGGGAACTCGATGGTGACCCAGCCTTTGGATCCGACAAATGGACGATCTCTAGAAAGCAGCTGTCTTGAGATATGATATTCGTACACTCTTTCTAAGTGAAGTCCGTCAGGAATTAGTTTTAAAAAATCAAACAACTACAAACTGATTCCGATTATAATTGCCAAACTTATTTTTTGTAAGCACATTTTAGCTCCCCAAGAGACCCTCCCGGTTAACCAGTTCCGGCCCAGGAAACGGCACAGACTACTGCGTTTAAGAAAGTCTAGTTTTACAAATTTCCCGGGGAAGCATGCTTTAGACCCCCCTGGGAGTTCTTGCTCTCTACCTGATAAACCAAAGCATCCGGTTCTCCAAATGCTAATGAAAACTCTGTAATAACGATAACGTACTTTAATCTGGAATATCAGAGACCAAAGGAATTGGCACTCAAATTACCTGAGCTCTTTGTTTCAGTTCTTTGACCTCTTTGTTGAGGAATACAATGTCTTTGTCTACACTTGTGCAGAATTTATCAATGTTGGCATCTCTCTCTGCCAATGACTTGTCAATCACATTTCGTACGGCTGCCACTGTAGGACGCAAAGTCTAAAAAACAAGAAGGTATAATTTTGTATCATATCACTGGCTAACATGTTTTCTACGATAGAAAAAAACTGGTTATTTGCAAGCAATAAATATGGCAGCGGATTATGATTCAATGCTGTGTGAGACTTTCAAAAGCGTTCCGTGTGCTCTCTTACAGCGCACGGTCTTTGCGCTCTCTACCAATCAGTGCGCGAGATTCACTGGGGTTATTTTATAAAATATAACAAATATCCGCTTTGGTAAATGCTTGAAATTTTAGTGGTGCCAGTCCACGCTAACACAAAAGATGGCGACCTGTACATTTACCCATAATTCCTAGCACACAAACGTCTAAAATTGCCCATAAAAACGCGAAGTGAGAATCTGTAAACCTCAAACCTGGCACACACACTGTTATTAGTACAAGGAAGAGTTTTATCAACTGTTACTTTCCCTGAGTTTCTTTTGGCAGTGTAAGGTTCGCAGTGCATTGTGGTAAAATTTACAGCCGCCATCTTTTTCGGAATATTTGATTACGAACCCACTGAGTTACAGAAACAAGAATGTAAGTGTAATGCTTGTGGTATCTGGTAGGAGAGGTAAAAATGTTGCACATGCGTCCTAATGTTGTAGAAACAGCAAGTGAAATGGCACTGAGGCCTCGCTTGTTAGAAGAAACGAAGCCTGTAAAGGACACCAAAGACATCAGGAGTCTGAGTTTTAGCAGCTGTGGACAGCTGCTTCGGCCTTGTCGGGCTTCGTCAGCACGGCATAGCTAACATACAGTCTCGAACAAGAGAAAGTTTGTTACCTGGTACACCGCAAGGTCTTCAGGTGGTGTTGGTACTTGGTAGTTTTCTATCAGCTCATACAACTCCTTCACAATCGTGGCTTCCTGCTCAGTATCGTCAATCTGTGTTTGGTGAAGAAATAGCATTTGTTACACATGGTTCCAGTTACAACACATTCCCTCCAGCTCTCTCGTTAATCAAAGTCGCATATCTTTTAGCATGGATAAAGTCCCGTGGGCAAAGTTGATGATAGGGAATTATCTTTTGCAGTCTTTAGTAAAAATCATAAAACAACATAAAACAACATGAAATTCACGACAACTAACTTGCTCAAAATAGATGCCCCCTTCCCCTCTAAACAATCTGTCTTAAAAGAGCTTTACAAAAAAGTAAGACAAACATCTTGAAAGAGGTTGCCAGCTTTACTATACACTCTAGCATTAACTTTAACAGCCAAAGAAACTTTAGGAAAAGATTTATAAGGAAATACAGTGGCGACCTTACCTTTTCTTGTATTTCATCGAGGAAAGTTAAGCTTTGAACATATTCAATGGTTGTCGTAGGAGTTATCTCAAGCTTGAATTGTGCGTCTTGACAGAACTCCATCAATCCGTCGACACGTTTCTTGGCCAACTTTGGAAGAATGTCGTTGATTACCTGAAGGATAACATGGAAATTTTTTTTGGTGATATAATAAGTATCTAACGACGCTTAACAAGACAATAGCGTTGTGTTAGTAAAAATAACACTCCAGAAAGAATAGTTAACACTAATTTTCTTACGTCCAAGCACTTGAGTGGCGATGGAATAAGAACTTCCTTCATCTTCCTGGCATCGACCAAAATCATTCCAATTGGTTTCTTGTCTGGCACAGCAACCGCTAACTGATGCTCGTTGTTGTATTTCTCAAGGGACGTTGAGAAGAACTCGACATCTGAAGCAATGCAGAAAACAAAATACTAGTTGATTGCAAGTTTAGTTTGACAAAATTCGCATTTAACACACCAGTTGAGTCTTCCACTCTTACGGGTTAACCCTTAGAGCAAAAATCGTTTAGAAACCTAAAAAACCAGCTAGAAAGGATCAACAGACTACTAAAAACAACATCAGACCAGGGTTAGTAAAATTTTATCGAAAACTAAAAATTTTCAATCTTGCTTCGCTCGTGGTTCCATACAAATACTGTATTTGTAAGTCCACACTGATTTTGTCATCTAGTAAAGAAAAGCGACAAGCACTTGCCTTTAAAGACTGATGGCACCGAATCACACCAATATTACAATTTCTATGAGACTCTGTAAAATTTTATTAAATGTATTTTAGGCTTAATAGGTTCTTATGGAGGGAGCTTAAAATGGAATTTTCAGCCTAACTGCAGGTTCTTAAAGTCCAGATTGTTATACACAGGTTTTTACTGTATCCGTACAAGAAAGCAAAAAGAAGAGGAAAGAACAGCAAGTTCTTCTCAAATATTCTCTGCAAGCAAACTGATGTTATTTTATCAATCTACCGGTAATGATCTTCTTTAAAATTCAAGCCTCTTCACTCTAAAAAAAAGATCTTCGTCCACCAAACTTGTTATATGAGCATGTTTGGTTATGGGGAGCGGGTTAGAAAGGTGAAAAAATGAGAAACTTAATTACAAGTGAGAGTAAATGAGCACACAAAAATCACAGCCAGACCTCACCTCCGCAGCTATCCACAGCATACACTCCAAAGGAGAATTATTTTTGAAGCAACAGACATTTTTTAAAGCCTTTTAATCCAAAAATTAGAGACCCTCACTCGATCAGTTAAAAAGTAAATTGTTTTGCGGAAATCGTTTTCCTGAGAGAGTAACCTAGGCCACGTTCACGTGACGAGACCTACCTTAAATCAATCAGCATGACTTATTGATACCCAGAAATGGAAAGAGCAGGTTGAAAAAAAAAACGGCAAAGTTTTAGCTATTGACGTCAAATTAAGTAAAATTTGGAAAGCAACAGAAAATGAGAAATTATCTTACGATTTGTTTGTTTGAAGAGCAAACCTCGCTCTCCAGTACCAATTTCACATCCTACATTTTCATAGAAAAACTTTGATATTGTTTTCGCATCATTTTTGAAACGTTGAGACTTGAAACTATGCCTTCTAACCAATATTAACCTGCTCTTTGAGTTATTGGTTTTGACAAACTTTTAACTTTTCAATTTAGTCGTATTTCTTATATCAAGTCCTGATATACTTTAGACATTCTCTTGTAGAAAAAAGTTGAAACTGAACTAAACTGTTCTTGGTATTGAAACTCTTACCATGTTCTCCTTGCTTCAAGGCTTCCAAATCTAACATCTCGTTTTCCTGGTAAAACTGCCGGTATGGCTCAAAAGTGTTTACATACTGCCAAGCGGAGTCAAATGCTGATGTTACTGCATCCTAAAGTCAAGTTTATTTGAATGAAATGTAAATAAAAGTGTTTCAAAAACGAATGAAAAGAAAACATCAATGCCAAGGGAGCTAACAACTTTGTTTTCTGAATTCAACAGGTTCTATAGTTAGAAAGAAAGTTCTCCACTAGTTGGATGCTCAGAAAAAAATTCTAATTCACTGACAGAAATCGAACCCGCAACCCTCTGATTATCAGTCAGATGCCCTACCCACTGAGCTACAGATTCCAACATTGGGATCAGATCGAGTAACAGGTTAAGTTCTTGACTACACCAGCGCTTTAGATGCGACTCGCAACTGCTCGCTCGATATGTCCAATAGTGGGTAATAAGTGGGTACAAATAAAGCTCTTCTTCATGACTTTAGTCCTGAAAGGATCCCATATAGAATGCTCTAACCACTGAGCTACAGTGACTCAAATAGGGAACTGAGTCAAAGTTTAAGTTCTTGTCTGTTTCCACTTGACATACGCCTCGCAATTGCTTACTCAATATGTCTAATAGTTATAATGATTCTAATTCTGAAGTGATGCCATATGGAAATTTGCAACATGGTTATAAAGTTTAAACTTATCAAGCAAGCAGTTGTGAGGCTATGTCAAGTGGGAATAAACAAGAACTTAATCTGAGTCAGAATTTTTTCTGAGCATTCAACTTTAGGAGCGCTTTCTTTCTAACATTATGACCAAGTTGCAAACTTCCATGAGGAACCATTTCATGAATAGCTTTTCCCTAACATACAGAGTTTGTAGAGCTGTCGATTACTAGACAACACTCTTGGTAATCAAATAACAGTGGTTCTAAATATTAGGGGCGCAAGACTGTTGTGTTCAAGTTTATTTCAATGAAATAGGATAAAAATAAGAAATTAGGATCCCTTTGATCTTACATTACCATTTAGGTAAAGTAGCTTCAACAAGTATCAAACAATTCCATTTCAGTCAATTCTGTCTACCTTTATGCTCTGTATGATGCCCTGTAGATGTCTATCGTCTTCAAACATCGTGGCTAAACTTGGTCCCTCACCAGCTGTCTTCTCTTCCACTTTACCATTTATAATCGGCCTAATCAATTAAAAAAGAGGAACATTCGATCCTTCCATAAATTGCAAGTTAGTTTTCAATACCTTTATAATAGTTAGCTACTTTCACTTTTCTTAATAGTTACAAATCCTTAAACAATAATTGACCCTTTTCATTGCAAGTTTGCGTAACCTAACATTATTAGGGAAAAAAAGGAACGCTTAAACTGTTTCACTCGTGAAAACAAATCAAAACCCGTCAAAATTTTCCTCTTGGCCGGATTAGCGCTAAAATTATAGAGAAACTTACTCTAGATCTTGAGGTATATGAATACATCAACTCCAGGCCTATAATTATCGAGATACGCTGTGCTAATCTCAACTATAATCATGAATGTACTTAAAAGTCTCACTCTGGCTATGCATCGGTCACTTTATTTTGTTTCCATAACGCCACCATTACCATTATTATGAAGACAGATTACAAAAGAGACCTCGCAGATCTTTTAAATTACACTTTCAATTTCGGATACCCTTGTAACCATTCGTTAATTTTCCCGGACAAAGATGTACCTGATACAAATCATAGTTTAATTAATGGATATAAGCAACTCATTAAGTTTAATTCTCAAGGAGCAATCAATGTAATGATCCACGAAAAGGGCTGAAGGATAAGGATCTTTTATCCTTTTAGTTTATAGAGCAAAACACTTGCTCCTTGATACGATCAGAAATTTTCCAGTGGATCGCAAAGTAGAGTGTGGTGCGCGGGCAGTGCACTATTCTGGGCACCACAGGGGCAACTGTTACTGGAAGAAAGAAACTCTACCCCAGTCAAACCTTGTGACATGCATCGTGATCATGCAACTCTTAAAACTGTTTATTTGGCTTGAAGTCGACAACTACTGCTTTACTTTACACTTTTTTATGTAATATTACCATGTACTTTAAGAATGGGAGGATAAAGAGTTGTTATTGTTGTTACCTTGTGAATGCATCAAAGTACGAATCTGGAACAAGGTTTGCCACACCAAGGACGGCATCTTGAAAACGCTTGATGACTTCTCCCTGCCCCTCCAAGAAGTCATCGAGGTTCGGAGAAAACAGTAGCATTGTTGGTTCTAACAGCAGTTCCGTCATGTACAACGGATGCAGCTCGCCCTGCTCCTCGTTCTGACTTGACAGCTAAAACAGTTTATACGTATTGAGTTATCTTTGCCTAATATTTATGAAATGGATCAAAGTAGGTACGTTTCTTTATGACATTGAAAAAATAAGTATAAAACGTAGCGAATGTTTTCGATCAATTTGATCATCATCGGGCTATAAAATGCAAAACACAGTCAGTAAGCTTTAAATATTTAAAAGAGTTGTAATCATAGTAATTAGTTACTGGTTGATGGTAATCTTACAGTGGCGGATCCAGGACTTCCAAAAGGGAGGGGGCACAGATATATATATATATATAGGCCTTAAAAAAGAAGAAGAAATCGTTTTTTGGGACATTACCTTTAGAAAAAAATCCCAAAAAGGGGGGGGGGGGGCTGAGTCCCCCCTGGATCCGCCACTGTTTTATCTAATGTTTTCATCAGTTTAAATGGAAAATGATCTTTTAGTTAAAAGAGAACCTTTAAAAACAACAGAAATTGAGAGTAAGGTAATTAGGGAACTTAAGCAACGAGGACGGCAACGCCGAAGACGACGGCAGGGAACAATAGTGAATACAGTAGCTGCACCTAGGAATGCACCGTGCTAGTGGCGCGTTAGCTTGCACGCCGCCGTCTTCAAAACTACAGCGTTAAAAGCTCAAATTTGGAGTTCTTAAGACCACGAGAACGGCAACAGAAAATTTCTTAATCTTTTTTTATCTTTGTGAAGGGAACTTGAATCTTTTTCTGTTCACAAAGCATAACTAGAACAAAAGATAGGGCAAACGAGCCAAACATGGTCGAGAAGGACAAACTATAAAATAGTTTTTTGTAAGCCGCTGTTGTTTAGGCTCCGTATTTTCCCTGTACGCTTATATAGGATGTAGGTTCGCATTACTGAAATGTTTTTCTTGACAAATTTTGGTGTGGTGGACTTCTTCAAAGGGTTAACGATCACAAATCCTTGCAGGCAATTTCCAAGAACGTGTGACTTACCTTTTCCTCAAATGCGCTTCCACCCTCCTTCTCTTCGCCTTCCTGTTGGATACCAAGGACGTCTGACAGGGGTGGGGTGTGTTGCAACTGCTCTTCAAGATAATTCAGCAAAGTTGCAACAGAATTCACAGCCAACACATGCATGGTGTTTACTATAAGATAGTCTGACAGCCGGATGAAGCTAGAGAAAAAACAAGGAGACATAAGGCCCTGTTACACGAGGCAATTTTATCAGCGACTTGCAACGCAATGCTGACGATAACGAAAAATTGCAAGTTGCTGTGAGAGGTCAAACGGGGGCAATTTTTTTCGCAACTTGCAATGATCTTGTTCGTTTCCTGCGATAAAACGAGATACATCTGCGGTTTCTCCCAGTTAAAATGACTGTCACGCGAGCAAATTGAAACAAACGACCATTTGTGGGTTTTTTTGCGTTTCTTGCAAAGGAGGTTGCAAAGTGCATATTACACGCTGCAACTGGCTTCGCAACGTTGCGAAAAGTAGAAGATGGTTCGACTTTCTCTGCAACTTGCTTTGCAATTTTTCGTTGCGTAGCAAGTTGCAGAGAGGGATGTTACACGCGAAATTTTCTCCCCAACTTGCAACGTACGGCGTTGCGTTGCAAGTTGCTGAAAAATTGCCTCGTGTAACAGGGCCTATAAGAATGTGCAGTAGCAGTGCTTATCATAACAGTAGTATTAAAGGGAAAAAAGTATAATGATAAAAAGTGACAAAGATAATGATAGTGTTACCAGTAATGGCAATGGTGGTGGCTATTTTAATGGTAATTCCAGTGGACATGGCAATAATGAAGATAATGGTAATAATGTTGACTTTGATAAAGGAAACAGTTTAAAATAAAATCATGGCAGAAAAAAAATGGTGATAACGAAAATCATGATATAATGATATCAAAAATATCGTTCGTTACAAGAACTTCAATTTTCGTCATCACAAGGAGGATGTAAATCGTTTTCTTCTTAATATTTCCACCCTAACATCATTGGTCATCTTCTGCAGATAACCTGTACGGTTGAGTTGTAAGCCAAAACAAATGTCTTCAACTTTCGCTATAAATTGTGGCTGTTTTAATTGTAATGCCGGTGGTCATGGCAATGATGATAATGGTAATAATGGTGACTCCGATAAAGGAAAGAATTTGAAATAAAAATCATCAAATAACAACAAAAGGGTGATAACGAAAATGATGGTAATGATATTAAAAACAATGCCACTGATGAACAAACCACTGAGTGAATTGAGTAACTTACACCAAAGAAGCTCCACTGTTCATAACAAGAACTTCAATTTTCGTTTTCACAAGGAGGATGTAAATCGTTTTCTTCTTTAAATTTCTACCCTAACATCATAGGTCATCTTCTGCATATAACCTGTACAGTTGGGTTTTTATGCCAAAACAAATACCTTCAACTTTCGTTATAAATTGTAACTTTAATACTTATCACCATATTTTTCAGACAAATTTCAAACCTTGTCAAGCGCCGGCAGTGACTCCGTTTGTTTGCCTGTTCAGTGTATGTCATCTTGTCAGGTGCATCGCCATAGATGTCCATCTCGTAGCCACTAGGCATTATGTAAGATGAGTTGGACTGGGCTCTACCTCCACCATAGTCATCTAGGTAAATAGGAGATCAATCATGTTTAAAATGAAATTACAAACATTTGTTTAAATGGGCAACGAGCAAGATTCCCTCTATACCGCTGGCGCTGATTGTTCAAAAACCGATTAACTCTAATCCAGGGTTAACTCTTAACAAAACCTGTTGGTTGTCATGATAATTAACCCTGTGTTAGGGCTAATCGTCTTTTGAACAACGGGATCCCTGTGGTTACAGTTGCTTTCTGCATATGGACTGCTGAACATTACCCGTACTCAATCAAAGAGAAGAATGAAGCATGCTCCTAGTCCACGCCTTGAGAACTGTCGTTTTCATTTTTTTAAAAGTAATTTACAGATTAGCTCGAGATCGAATGGAAAGGTATCATCCGAGACGCCCGTATCATGGCTTACCTCAATCTGATGTGGTTGGTGAGTGCCGTGTGAAAGGAAAATAGGGAGCTTAATAAGCAACGAAGACATAAACTCCGACCATGGCGGCAGAGAACAATAGTGAACACAAAAACTGCATGATGGAATGCACCGTGCGATTTACTGCAAGCTGTCGTCTTTGGGGTTACAACGTTGAAAGCTTAGTCTTGAAGATTTTACGAGAACGACCTATTTAAAATTTGCTCCATCTTCAGTAACCTTTAAGAGTTTTTTTCCATCTCCTTCTGTTTACAAAGCCTAAGTCGGACAAAAGAGAAAGCAAACTAGTCATGCGTGATCTACAAGGGTAAGCATGAAGTGTGTGTTTTTGTAAACCACCATTGTCGATGTTGCCATCCTTGTTGCTTAAGCTCCCTAAAAATGGCAGAGAGCGTTGGGGTGATGCGATGAATGTGACTACCAAAAAGGAGTTGAACTATATGCTTACGTCTCGGGAAACAGACTTCCTTAAATTAAAAATAATTGTAGTGGGATCGACATATCCTAGCAAATGCCCTCATTGTCCCTCTCTGTCCCCTCTTTTCTCCTGTTGGCAAGAGCCTATACCACCTAGTATCCGAGTACACTTACATACATGGCATATGACACTCCTCCTTCTTAGCCTTTTATGTACTACATTTATAAAGATTCGTTCAACATTATACTTACTTTCATAGAAGATGGCAGGAGACCCATACATACTTAGCCTCCAAACAAGACCATACACAAGATGACCCCTAACTGCACTCATGCCTTGAGGGTAGCCAACCATACATACTTAGCCTCCAAACAAGACCATACACAAGATGACCCCTAACTGCACTCATGCCTTGAGGGTAGCCAAC
>JAOBRD020725909.1:0-14281 GCA_027575215.2 Hydrozoanthus sils
TTGCCTAACGGGGTTTAACGTTGCCTAACAGGGTTTAACGTTGCCTAACAGGGTTTAACGTTGCCTAACGGGGTTTATCGTTGCCTAACGGGGTTTAACGTTGCCTAACAGGGTTTAACGTTGCCTAACGGGGTTTATATTTAGGTACATAATCGTATACCATATACGAAGTACCTACCCTCCCGGCCTAGATGCGTAACAACGGCCCGTGCACGCGCAGATGTTATTCAGTCTCGCAGTCCCAGGTCGTTACTACCCCTTCAAAATAATGGCGACCAAGACGAAGGAGAGCACGTGCGTTTCTGAGAATGATTTTTTATCTCTGCACCAGCCGCAGCTTCGTTCGCTTGGCTTGCCTCAAAGTTTATGGGGGCGTCTCTACTGCAGATTTCACCCATTAGCTTATCACGAAACCAAAAGAAATTTTGAAATTCGGAAAGATGAGAAACGGAGAGTTTATACCTTGCATGCTAAACGAAATCTGGAAAAACTCAGCGATGTGTTCATTGTGAAACATATTTGGACAAGCGATGCTGGCAAAGAAGCCAAACAACAGCTCGTTAAATCTCCAGAGTTGTTAGGAAAGGTGCGCGAACTTATGTGCCTTGAAGACGAAGAAAACAAAAGAGAGTCTACATTTCTCGATAATGTGAAGATCCTAAAGGACGTTGGCCACGTGAAGGAAAACCGTGCCAAACAACTTCTGGAAGACTTCGACTATGAATTAATTAATGCATTGATAAGTGCTAGCGGTGAAGGTCTCACACCAAAAGAGAGAGATAAAACGTCAAAACAAGCTCTCACTTTTGAAGAATTTAAATCGGGATTTATGAGTGTGGCAGGTGAAGAGAAGAGAGAGCTACTTTCAGATGAATATATCAACAAGATGTACACAAGGTACCGTAAGAATAAAGAACAGGAAAAAGATGACTTCTTGGGAAAAGGAGTCACAGCACATTATAGCTGGAGCGAGGAGGAGGACGGCTCCATTAATGTGCTGATATCTGTCCCTCGTGGTGTAAGTAAAAGCCAGATACTTAACAAAATAACTATGAAGAAATGGATGTTTGGTTTGAAAGGATCTTCTGATAAAATTATTGATGGAGAATTTCACGATGGCATTGCTGCAGAAGAATGTTTCTGGACCTTCGATTCTCCAGGAACTGTGCAGATGACGCTCCAGAAGGTTGACTCTGAAGCAAGGCTCTGGCCAGTAAGTAACCTTAAAATGCTGTTGTTACAACTGCAGCTTAACCCATCCACTAATATCTTTTATGAGCTCACAAATATTTTAATATTTTTTGGTTTCGACTTAGCTTAACTTCAGATTACCCCCCTCCCCAACTTACTGACATAAGACTAAATCTAAATACTGCTCATCTGTTAGAACTCATAATTTTAAACTAAATTATTACTGAATGACCATTAAAACACTTCTTCCTTGCCCTGCTGTTTAATCTTATGATATTAATAACTAAGCAATGTATGACCACTAAAAAACTGCTCCCTTGGCCCGAGGTTTGGAGTTACTGTACTTTGGGTTTGAATTAGGATTAAGTTGGGGATTAGGGTTAGGAGTAATATTTGAATTGGGGTTGGGAGTAAGTTTTGAGTTATTTTATTTTTTGGAGTAAGTTTTGAGCTAGGGTTGGGATTCAAGATTCTGTGAGCTCAGCTGCCCTTCTAAACAGTTGATCATGAATTGCTCAATACTCTGCATTAAAGTTGAGTTCAATGGCAGCAAGAATATACAAAGCAGGCAGTAGTTCTCAAAACAGTAGTTTCCCAGTGTTCTAGCTGACCAAAGTGAAAGGGCCCAGCACCCTTTCCCTTTATTTTCATCTGGCACCTTGTCATTTTCACTCAGTGCCCTTGTTGTTTCCTCAGCCACAGTCTTATTATCATAATGAAAGTTGTAGTTAAAATGGAGAAAATTGTGGTGCTTCAACTTTGTTTTTCTTCCTTGAGAATTAAGTGATTGCTTTAGACAAGTCTGAGCCAAAATGATCAATCAGTGGTTTCAGTGCTTTTTTTCATGATGGTGCTTGCTTTGTAACTGTCCAAATAGAGCACAGTTACCAGAAACAACTGTTACGTTCTGTAACAGGGTGCCCTCTCATCACTGGCTAAAACACTGCCTCCACAGAGGTTCATCAAAGTGGAGTTGTATGGGCAATTTTCATTTCCACTTGCCAGAACTACTGTGGCACTCAGAATCATATGTACATTTATTGCAATCACCTCGCAAGCAGATCACGGTCACTGGTTGCAATCTGCTCGAATGTTGCTCACAAAAAATCACGAGTACTTTTGATCACCAACATCACCAAACTTAAGTAGGTTTCAGTGTTCAAGTTTCAATTTGCTATTTTCGAACATTTTAAATCATAATTATGCTTAGCTTTTTTAGCTGGGATCTATTTTATAATTCGAGTCAGTTACAGTAAGACATTAATTTAGTTAGATTTTACTGTTTTAAGAAGTTAATACTGTTGCACCTGAGTTTTTGGCTCCATGACAAAAACAATTAAGCAAAATGAACGAGTTACTAAGGCATTCTTCTTGAGCAAACATGCCTCAGTTATTTTAAATGTAAGTCTTCAGACCTCTAGTCAGACCTCTTTGAACTTTTAAAACAAACAAATAACAAACAAAGTGACACAACAAATAAATCTTACTTGCTATATAAAGTGTCGTGATGATATGCAACCTATAAACAAAATCGGGCAACATCTTTCTTTGTATTACGATGGTTACGATTTCAGTGAGGCTGACAAAGTTATACTCATCTTCAAGTTTCTTTCATTTTCTGCCCTATGTATGATTGATATATGGGATTTTCTTGAGTGCAGAAGTGTATTGACTGTGTCCATGTTTAGGTAATACCACTCTTCTCCCTCCAACTTGGTGTTGTGCACATGACCAGGAGAATTTCAAAGATATCCTGGACATTTCTGCATTCACATTTGATATTCCAATTATAAAATTCTTGTCCCAAATTCCAGATCACAAGAAATAATACACACCTTTTCAAATTTGATTATGAGCAGGGTTTGTGTGGGTCATGGAAAACCTGGAAAGTCATGGAATTTTAGAACTTCATTTTCCAGGCCTGGAAAGTCATGGAATTTTGGTAAGGGTCATGGAAAGTCATGGAAAATTGGCAGAATTTAGATTCATGGTAACAACGTGTAGAAAAAATATACCCATTCCATAAATTTACACAAAATCAATGATTTCAACACAGAGATAGACTCACGGAGACGAAGTGCGGTAAAACCATGCAGAAGTTAAATCATATTTATTCCTAGTGTTGAACTTGGTAATGTTGCTATGTCTCAAAATAAAATCCCTTTCTTCACCTTGTTAAGCTTGCATTGTGCTAGGAAAAAGGAAACTTCTTTTGATGCATTGTGGGAAAAAATTACAATGCTAGGTCATGGTAAATCGAAAAAGTCATGGAAAAAGCCATGGAATGTCGTGAAATTTCAGAAAGTCAAAAGAATACGAACCCTGATGAGAACCTTTTCTGAAACTTATAACACTTTTTGAGGTTTTGTGCAGCCATTCCACTTGAGCAGCTGTGGATGTGTTACTGAAAGATGCCACAATTTTCACAAGCTTTACAAAACTTCTGTTAGTTTTATATTTTTAGAAACAAGAAGCCTGCTAGATATATATTTTTGAGAATTTGTTAGGTGCAACACGATTGTAAGTTTCTTCCAAAGACTTGATGTGCAAAAAAATATTTTTGTATGGTGCTAAAAATGGATATAACATTATATTTCGCAAAGTTGAAAGTAATTTAAAACACCTTGATTGCTTTCAAGAAAAACCAAACTAGGCTTTCAGCAAGAATTTGTCCTTCAGTGTTTCCAGAAACTAGTCAAAGTTTTGGTGTAAAAATGTTTTATTTCACTTTGTTTTTTATATATGTCAAATTATTCTGCTTTAGAGGATTTTGTTTGCCTGAATGATACATAAGGGCATAAAAGCTCTCTATACCTCTTTTGACAAGAAAAATTACTTTCCCCCCTCCCCCTAACACCAGTTTTGTCACATAGTATGCTAGAAGCAGTGCATACGATGATCAAGAAAATATGCTTAATTATGTTCTGTGCACTGGTCAAACTCTAATTTGATTGGTAAAAAGTAAATGTTGTAATCAATGAACTAGTCAAACTGCCCTACGATTGGCACTAGTGGCTTGATGTAAATATTGGAAAGCCTGTGTCGATAAAATCATACAGCAGTGTTGTAGTATGTGTGAAACCCTGCAAGCAATCTAGAAATGTTGCAACATTTTAAAGGACGTGATATAGTTTAGAATGGGTATGAATGGGGCATTTCTTTAAGCTACAAGTAAACACAGAAAGTTAGATGTCAAAACTCAGGTAAGAGATGTTGATTACTGGTAGTATAGTATGTCAACCGTATGTCAATGCTTTTCTTTTGTAACACGGCCTAGCATTAAATTTTAGTATAGAAGCAGTAAGTGGCACTTAGTAATTGAAGGGTCTAGTGCAAAAACAATGCAAGTGACTTTTGATGGAGTTGTCATTTTTCCCTTCATTATCCCTAGCTATTATCTCTTTCAACTACTGGGAGAATTTACCATTTCATACAAAGTCACTTACATTGTTTTTGCACTAGACCCTTCAATTTGTGTTCTCGCGAAGCCAGTGAAAGAATCAATCTGCAATAGCAAAAACCAAGCTGAATCATTTTCAAGTTGGAACAACTAGTAAAATGTTTACTGTCACACTCTCTTTTTCAAATCTGAAGAATAATTTTGTTTTTCAATTCCATAAGGACTTTGCATCATCAGGATTGTTTTTTACCCTTTTCAAGAGAAAAAGTGGGAAAATAAAGAATAAAAAGATTTAGTTATGTTGCCTCGAGATTTTTTTTTTGTAATTTGTGAATTTATGTTCACCAATTCTTTTTCTTTCAGGTTTTAATTAAAAATGAGAAACTGTTTGATGACAAGGAAATCCTAAAGCAAGCATGGGAAAAACATGATGAAGAATGTTTCCGTATTGATGAAGCTCTTGACAACATGTGGTTCTATAATCAAACCTATGAAGCATTTTATCCACAATCTGGCACCAAGAAACGATTGTGGTACATGATGGATGAAATTGGTTCAGCTCTAACCCACAGTTGTGAACCAAACTTTTGCTGTGCACCATTTGCAGATGCTTTAACTGGAGTATTTTATACTATAATATGGCCTGTAGCTGATGTCAACGCAGGAGAAATTTGTACCAGAAATTTTTGCCCTCCTCTGAGTCCCTCAGAGACATTACTTCAGAGAGATGCTCGACTGTTGGGAAGCAGTGGTGAATTGCCTGAATGGTGCCCAAGTTCATTTTACATTGAGGAACTGAAGGAGCTCTCAGTTTCAACCCCATCAGATGAAATGGTCACAAATATTTCATGTTTGTCAAGTGACACCACTTGCCCAAATACCAGGTTGGCAAAAAAGGTCTTCACAGATGTTAAATCTGGTTACAGTGTCCAAGCTTTGAGACATCTTGGTTGTGAAATTGTTGCTTCACCACAAGAAGCAGAAGCAGTTTGGTTATCTACATCAGCATCAATTGTTGCTCCTGAACTGAATCAGAAAGTTAACCACCTTGGAGGAGAAAATCTTCTTCTTTCCCCAGTCTTACTGTCAAAGCAGATAAGCAAGTTTTTTGGTAAAGTGTCGTGGTCTCCTACTACATTTGACCTTCGCACCGAGTTGTCACTTCTTATTGCAGAACACTATGAGAATGCAGGCAGATACTGGTTAGTGAGGTCAATGGATCAAATAAAGACCTCTTTTACAGCAGTTGTTACTTGTAACCTTCAGAGAATCATCAGGTTAGCAGAGCCAGAATTCTTGGTTGCTTCTCATTGTAAGTATGACTATATTAAGTGTAGACTGTAACCTTGTTCACTTAAATAGGTATTGGGTTAGCACTTTCTGAGCTGTGTGTGGTGTCTCAAAAGAATCTGCTACATGTTTCATGTTTGCACACAGTTGAAAGCCAAGCTATGAGTATCTCAATGCCACTGTCCCTGTTGATATTGTTTGGATGGAGCTGAATCTGAATAGCTTCTTTGACTAGTAGAGTAGAGTGTACCAGTATGGTTCCCATGCTATACATTTGACATTGCTCCAACTAAGGTAGTGCCATGTCTTGTGTGCATGTTCAGTTACCACTGATCCTTTCTCTCCAACAGAAATCAAAGTACCCCAAGTTTGCATCTGTCATTGCCTTGTTGAACCCATAGGAAACCCTAGTTCACACTGAAAAAGCATCTAGACCTGTGTTCAAATTTAATGCTTGCCTGTTTGCCCACGACAAGGAGAATTTTGAATGTGCAAACAGGCTGTCCAAAATTGCGGTAACAAAACAAGCATTACCACCTCGTTTCCGAAAACTCGTTTTATGGTAACAATTTCTTGTTACCCTCAAACGAAAAATCATTAGCCAAAAACAAAGAATTAGTTATAAAAATTATATTTAAAAAAACACTTAGGTAGAGTCTACAAGAAACAGTTTTGTGTTTACACTTGATTTTAAAAGGTTATTATTTTGTCAATATAAACTTGCATGACAGTCAGGTTTCTTCATAAAACCAGTATCATGCTATATGGTTTCCAGGCTATTTATCCCATGCACTCACATGTCACGTGAGTGAACCCAGTTAACCTTTGACACAAGCACAGATGGCTTTCCCCTCATGGTGCGAGTGTGTCTCAAAAAAGCTTTAGCAAATGTGGTGTCACATGGGAAAACGCACACTAATGCCTATCCGTTAAAATGGTTAAAATAACAGCTAACTAATGGGTGAAAACAGATTTCAAAAGCGTTAAATTTCAAATGGCTTTGCCAACGCATTTTAACAGATGGGAAATTAATTTTAACAGATCAGCTAAAGCGTTTTAACAGTTTGGCAAAATGTTTTAACAGATCAGCCAAAGCATTTTAATGGCTTCGCAAAATATTTTAACAGATACAGCCAGAGCATTTAAATGGCTTGGCAAAATATTCTAATGGATATGGTCAGTATCATTTAAAAAGAAATTACTGTCGTCGAATTTTCTGTGGCAAAAACAAACAAAATGAACGAGTCATTCTTCTCAAGCCAACATCCTTTGGTTGTTTTAAACATCAGTCTTCGGACTTCACCAGAAATAAATCATACTATCTAAAGAATAAAGTTTTGTAATGATATCAATGAAAAATACAATCAATGAAGTTTTTGTAGGGTCAGTCGGTCGAATTTAATAACTTATTAGAAACTTATTTAACAAGACAAACAACTCGCGATTTCCGTGATTCAAACCCAACAACAGTCAAATGGCTTCCTTACAGTGTTTGCATACTTATTGACTTCAATTGACAACAAAATATTTTTGCAAACTTCAATGCGATTTCCAACATTTATTTGATAGTATACTGATTCCTTGAATTTTCTCTGATTCTGAATGCCACTGTTTACTAGAAACTTGATAAAGCAGTATAAACAGTACTTGGTGCCCTTTTGGCATGACACATGCTCTCAGTCTCGCCACAGCCATGCAATAAAATGTTGTAAGTTTCAGAGTACATTCTTCTTAAATAATTTTGCACAGGCCACTTATCGTTTGTCGTGGTTTGAACAACTTTTAGAAAAGAATGAAAATCAGTGAGTCAATATAGCCTTTGTAAGAAGCTGGAGCTGGTTTTGCTTCGAGAATCAGTGCTGTCTTCACAATTCGTTTGTGACCAAGTTTTTGTTTGCGAGTGTTTGACCTTCTTGACATTTTGAATTTCAATTATATTTTGAATTCTAACACTTAATTGATCTACTCAAAGTCCAAACATAATTTCCCAAGTTCTCTTTGTTTCATTTTTAAATTTGTTATAAAAAAGTGCAGAGACTCCGTGTCAGTTCAGGTTTTGCAGAAAGTTGTTTTAAAAATAGTGATTCGGTTGTTTTGCAAAGTTCACAAACTAAACTTGTTTACTCGATCAGTAGCCAGATCTGTTAGCTGTTGTACCATTTGTCTTCAAGTTCAAGGGGAAAAAAGGAAAGTGCTGAGCCATTAAAACGGATTGTGAGAAAAAATTAACGGGTAGCTCAAGCCATTAAAACAGCTTCAAGTAAACACTTAACGCCTATTCAAACAAACGTAACGGATTATGAAAGCCTTATAACAGATAGGTGTTAGTGTACATTTTCCTGTGTGACACCACAAATGGGATCACACTAATCCACGTCACTTCATGAGGGTGAGCCCACAGTAAAAAAGCGATCTTTCCCCAAACTTCCCTAATTACTTCTGTAGTCATATTCTCCATATATCTGATTTCACCCTGCCAGACGGGGGATTGTCACATTCTTTCAAGTGACAGCAGTGTTGTACATATTTAATTTCTCACAAGTTTCTTAATAAACGTTCATTTCTCTATCACAACCTCAATAAAATTTAGTTTTCAACTAGAATGGGTTTGGTCCATTAACGTCTCATTCAAAAGTCTGAATAGTTGACTCTTACTCATCTCTGCCACACAATTCATCGGTGTAGTAGTGATCCTTGATTGATAACACTAAAACACAGGCAAACAATGCCTTCAGGTGATGATTGACATTTGACAATTATTTACGTAACAATAACACTTTTAAAACGCTGAGCATGTTTTACTGTGTGTGCATGTTTCTTTTACTTATTTCTATTTTTTTTCATCCCCCCTTTTTATGAGAACCAATTTTATAGAAGCACTCAACCTACTCAGTTTGGTATTGCGCCAAGAATTAAGAACGAGCAAAGAAAGACTAGACAAATTCCAGAAGTTTGTACACTGATATGTAAAGTTTAATGTTCCAAACAAGATACTGCGTTACCAAGTGTACTGTCAGTTTCGGCCTAGAAATATTCCTAAATGTTACCGATATGTAATGAAGTTATTATAATTTGTACCACTGGGAAACGATAATAGAATAAGGGTTTCTGAACGATTCGTTTGGTCCCTCATGTGGAAATTATAGCGATGTGCAAGCAAATTAAAAACAATTTTAGACCGAAGTCATTAGAAATTTCACAACATCCGGGCCTCATCCGAAATTCATTGTTATGGCTTATCTAAAATATCTTGTAAAACATTAAGCCTAAGGCTCTTTCTGTGCCCTTTGACTGTGCGGTCTACCCTACACCAACTCAGTTACTTTTGAAATTAGCTTTACAGTATGGGCTAGGTTTTGCCAAGCTGGTGTAGTTTTGCCATCCAAACTCTTAGATTTATTAGATGACAGCAATAGATTTGTTGTTTTATCTTAATTAATATTCATTTTCAGGTAAATGATAAAGTCTTTCATTATGAATTGGTTACTAGAAAAATAGATGAAACTGGGATAATGTAGATAATAAAAAGATAATCTACTATACCGATTTTTTAAACAATAACAAAACCTCAAAATAAAAAGGGTTCTTTTCCCACTGGAATAAAGACTTTCTCGACTGTTCTACACATCAGAAACTGATCTGGGAAGACAATGTGTTCACTTCAGTTAACGGGGCAATAAAGCATTGGGTCTAGAAGGGCTTCATTGTAGACAAATTCAGCACAAGCTGCATGGAAAAATTGCCCACATCAGTCACACCCTAACCACTCGCTGTTCTCTTCTCCACTTTTGCACACTTTGCAAACATTTACATCTCTCCTGAGGCAAAAAGAGAAGGTAACGATTAACATGTGCAAAAAACATTCCTCTACTCTCAAAACTACATAATACTTAAACATCAATACCCACTGCAACAGATCTAAATAGCAGTTTCCTAAAAGGGAACAGTGACGCAGTCCGGTTCCTTTCCATCTGCACGTTCAGCAACATATCTCGTAAACTGAAGTAAGAAAGGCAAATAAAGATAAATATGCCGTCCCATAATGCGCGACAGCTTAGCTCTGACATGGTTGTAACTGTAAAGAAACAGAACCTTGCTATCACGTTGACACATCACGCCTGGAACTAGGGGAAAACTAATGAAATTATTTAGCCATTGTACAACATTATGTGCGCTTTAACATGTTTACTTACAAAACAAATCAGAACCCTGCAGCTATGGCTTCGGCGCATAGCGGAACATCACTACCGACTTTAAGGTACAAAGCAGGTATACTTTTTTAAATTCCGATTTAAAGTTGCTCATGCTTGGATTGATGACATACCATTCTCAAACAATGCATGATAATTCTGTGTACCCAATACTACAACAACAAAACAACTTGTTTGTTAGTTTACCTGTGCGTCACATGGGTTGCAGAAGAGCTGGAGACTTTATCACTGGTGGAGCTGGGAGCATCAACGTCAATCACTTCGTGTAAGTCCAATGTAACACCCTTAAAAGAACGAAGGCAGTTTCAGGTCTAAACAACATGTCAAAACCAAAGCAAAGTGGCGAGCAAGTGAACAACGAAAATAAAGAAGAGAACTTACGATTTTTTGAGATCGACTTGTCAAGAACTTCCTCTACCAATTCATCCACCACCGGCACCGTGCTTGATGTGCTGATACCTGAAGGTAAATTTGTTGTCATTCTTCATTTGTAACGTTTTCGCAGAGGCAGTTTCGTATGGAAAATCGTACGATACTCACTTCCAGATGTCACCTTCATGCACTTCTTTGGGCTTTGTCTCAAGTGCAGACCACCTGAATGCTGGCATGCAGGTTTAAGCTCTACCTTGACCTTCTCTACTGCACTAATGCAGTCTTGCAATACCTTGGGATCATCAATAAGATATGCATAGGTCTTGCAAGATTCAAGAGCAAGATGTAGCTTCTTGTGAAGGGCTGCAATAGCACCTTTGTCAATTTTGCTACCAACATCCTTCTCAAGTACAGGGGGTACTTTTTTCTCTGGTTGTTGACGCCAACACAGTAGCAGAAGTGTTGGGGGTCGGTCCATCTCCATTGGCACAGTCTAGAGTAAGAAAGACACTGTTCCGACAATGAGAAGGAAGCTTGTCGAAGCTGAAATCCTCTGGATAGTAGTTGAATACTGCAAAGAAATGTTTACATGGAAAGTGGAATTTCTCCCAAAGTTCACAAGTGCAGCTTGGTGTCTCGAAACTGTGTGCCAACGGGTTACCTGGGTAGAACTACTGACTGAGAAAACGCCTTTGGTACGGTCTGTACAAGTGACGTCCTTGTCAGGAACATCAGCAGCACTGAACTTTGCTTTCAAACAGTGTTTCACAAAATGCAGGGGTCTGTTGTGAAGGTATTAAGGGACCATTGGGTTGTATCTTCGGTAACTACTGCTAAGCCGGGCATTTGCATCTAGGTACTTTTGATATCCTAACCTTCTGGGATGAACTTTTCTACTAACATGACAGTGATTCCATAGACTGATTTGTCTAGAGTCCTAGGTAAGAATTCATACTTGAAGAGTGACTCTACACCATTGTTTGTATGGGCAATATTATCAATTTGCTGTGTACGAAATGCTTTCACCCATCTTTTGCTGCAGGAAATCCATGTCTTCTGCATGTAGTGCTGCACATTCTCATTAGAGACATACAATGCTAATTACCTCAGACTAGCCAAAGCATGGTTATAATCAAGTTTTGTTCTGGCTTAAGCTACCCTCTTCTGGTGACTCAGCAGTTCCTCTTGTTGTAACCCATTTAAACCATTTTTACTCTTCTTCACCCATCTTTGCCAGGCTTGAAGACAGTGAAAGTCGCATATGTACACAAGTACACTGGGGAACTGAGTCTTGATGGCGTCAATCTCGCAAGTGCTGAAATCCACCATAAAATACTTCGGCTTCCAAGCAGGATTCCAGGACTTGATTATAGCCAAAGCTTCACTAATGGAATCTTTGTCCTCATATTGGCAGATGAACTCCGCCACTACTTTGTACCCCACATTTGTGTGGGTACAAACAAAGAACAATGGCAAGGCGTACTTGGTGGTTTTGTATGATGCATCCATGAATACCAAGTCGCTACCGCACCTCATCAGCAGGCGCTTTTGCCATTGCTCTTGATGGACGAACAAGAATCATCTGCTCTGGGTTTCTTCATAACCACATTGCGTACTTTCTTCCCTTTTGTTCCCTTCAGAACAAGTGCGGTAATAAAAATGGCTATTTCGTTCCTTCGTTGCCATTCCTCCACCTTAAGCCTAAGACTATCTTGGTCATCCTTGCGAAACTTTTGTGTAGTTACTGCTCTGGCAATGTGATTTCGTAGATCTCTTTTGGAAGGATAATAACGCCTGTTGGATGGTGACGGCCTTTGCTCTCCTTGCATAGTGGCGCTGATCTCGTTCTCAACAAACTTGTGTACACAGTTTTTAACTTCGTTGACATTTGTAATGCTGCGGCCAACGACAGAGAAGATCTTGTTAATAACATGTTTGTCCAGTGTCTGGTTAACGTTGGTTGCTTCACCGACAAGATGAAATCTGTGTGCACGTGAAAGGGATATCTTCAGGAAGCATCTTGTCTCCGTTTTTATATCTTCCTTTTTTGCCAAAAGAGCTTTCTTTAGGGACTCCATCTTGACTTGCTTTGCAGTTTGTAGGCTGTTTGCTGTCTCTTAACCAGAAGCATCAAGACCGAATCCTGGGTATCTCTTCACATGTCTAATTTGTACAACTGCAGGGCAGTCCATTTTTCTAGAACCTTGAATCTTTATTCTGCTGTTTGTTTCCCTGCTGTAGTTGTGCTCAGCATTTTCTTTGCATCGCCGACTACCACAAGAGTCCTTTCAAGAAACATAATAGAATTAAAGTGAAAGTAAGATCAAAATAATACTTTTCAGGGATTCATTTTCATTACCAATGGTCAGTCAAGTGCATAGCAATATTCTCGCTTTACTTTCACCAGTAAAGGGAGACCTGTCCATCAGCATAAAACTATTAATCAACATTCAAGAAACAAGCGAAAGAACAAGTAGAAAAGGCACACAACTGTTGTCCAATTCTAGTCAAGAGTGTTCTGAGCAGCATCACCCCTTCCAGCACTTTCGAGTTTTCAGTGATTGATTTCTTCTCTTTATAAAATACTGAAAAGCAGTGAGTTTACTGAAATATTGGAGATAAAAATTAGACCTCAGTTATTTAAAGAACTAAAACTGCTTGTTACTTCTTTCTGGATAGTAATGAACTCAAAGTCTCACATTTCGGTATGCAAATTCCGTCATCCAAATTGTAATTAAGAAATCCTTCTGATGAAGACCACCACAAGTGTGGCCAAAACTTGTAAGTTTAACAAAATTTTTTATAGGTGTAAACCGTAAAGTATTTTAAAATTTCTAATTTTAAGAAATATAAGTGTCTTTTTATCTTTCAACATATAAAGCCACGTGATCTTTAATTGGTATCCATGGTAACGATGGCAAAGAAATGTCAAAACTGGCGACACAAGTGTTTCAAACAGTTATGAATAATAACATCGCTTAGCAAGGTAGTTGCATATGGGATTGGTCAACTTACTCATCTTGTAATCAAAAAGGTTGATTATGTTGCCATGACAACCACTTCCAAATATTTGTAAATTTGTTATAAAAAATTCTAAAACAGCTATAAATATTTATAAACATGATTTTTCAAAAAAAACTACTGAATTTGTAAGACAGATAAAAATAAGTAAGTTACAATCATGTTTTCAGGCAAAACACCATTTTTTAAAATGACAAGTTTTGTCATTTCCTGTGATGACGTCAACAAATTTAGCTCAAAAGATGTTTTATTAATCAAAGAACAGTTGTGCAAAGCTTTTGGCAATCTGCAAAATAGCATGTTTTTTATCCCCAAAAAATGGGGAGGGGGCCAACTGAGCCCCCCCCCCCCCCTCATGCCTCTAGGGTTAAAACTAATCACATGTTTGTGAATGAAAGGGGTGTCATCTTCTACACATGGGGGGATCCTGTGGCAAAAAAATGGATAAATCATTAGGTTATACCTTGATAGGGCCATGTAAGCAGGGACGCATGTCATTTCCAGTAATTGTACATGGTACTCCATTGAATGGTATTGGTACATTACCAGAACTCTGTTGCCAGACTGGCTTTTCTGTGATAGAAAAAATATCAGATCAACCATAGGTCATATTCTTTCCAGTTGGATGTCAATGGAGCTAAATAAATGGCTAAATGAATGGCTTAATGAATGGCTAAATGAGTTGGTGGCTAAAAATGATTGTTAATCTGTTTGATCTACCTAAATGCCTATTTGGACCCCTAGAAAATAGGATGACCAACCCGAGCCATCCTCCCCTCCCCACACATCCCCCCCC
>JAOBRD020726016.1:0-31203 GCA_027575215.2 Hydrozoanthus sils
TGCTAATTTCAGAAAGGTTTGTATTTATATGGGGAGGCGGAGAATTTTATTATTATACAAAAAATAAATGTTAAACTAATACCACAAAAAGAGAACTAAATAAGTGCTAAAACAGAAGAGAATGAAATATATTATATAAACAGTACTGACAGTACTTGTGACATGTTTTATCTCCGATAAATTTTCTTAGAAGTATCTATAAAGTTACGCCAAGCCAGAAACTATCATGACCCACCCCTACCACTGGCTGAAAAATGGGATGACCCACCCCTTTGTTAAGCTCAAAACTTGCTGACCCACCCCCCGTTTTCCTCTGGCTCACCCCCCAATCCTCTACTTTTTGACCAGCCCCTTAGCATTGTTGGAAGGGACTTGAAGGTAGAGAGACGAAGGTGCACCCAAATTTTCTAAGTAATAACTTGCCAGTGCTTGAAGGGCTAGTACTGCCGGCAGGGATTTGAAGGTAGAGAGAGGAAGGTGCACCCAGATTTCCAACTTACAATTTGCAAGGGCATGAAGGGCCAGCATTGCTGCTAAGAATTTGAAGGTAGAGAGAGGAAGGTACACCCACACTTCAAACTAGTAACTTGCCAAGACATGAAAGTTTGGCATTGTTTGTAGGGATTTGAAAGTAGATAAGGGAAAATGCACCAAGATTTCCAACTAATAACTTGCCATGGCATGAAAGGTTAGCATTGTTGGCAGAGATTTGAAGGTAGAGAGAGGAGGGTGCACTAAGATTTCCAACTAATATTTTGCCAGTGCAAGAAAGGTTAGCATTGCTGGTAAGGATTTGAAGGTAGAGAGAGAAAGGTGTACCAAGATTTCCAACTTATAATTTGCTAGGGCATGAAGGCCTAGCATTATTGGTAGGGATTTGAAGGTAGAGAGAGAGAGAAAGCCCACCCAATTTTCACGACCAGGCAGCAGACTACTTAACTAATCTGGCGGACCGGCGCTATCACATGGCTTCTGCCTTGATCGGTATAATTTCCAAGTCTATTTTTAGCACTCGTGATTTTTGGGCCACGAGTGACTTAGGTATAAAAATTAATTTTTGTTTATGTTGTTTTGTTGTCATATACACACCGAGTTAAGGTCCGGTTTCCATCTATTCAACCTAGACCTCAAGTAGTAAATTAAAAGTAGTTAGTAATGTTGTTGCAAATATCCCATTCATTTGGAAACCAGTATTGTGTGCTTCAATTCTAGAGACAAACAGGCACACAGGGAGCTGTCTTAGACGATGAGCTAATGCTGTCGTTGCCTGTAGTATGCTCGTTACTGAGGAGGGCGTGAGCCGAAAGGCCTTTGGCAAATAAAGTACGCGGTCGTAGCTGAATGGCGGACTTGGTTTGTCTTTATATTGCTTACTGCATTGTAATTAGATTTTTCGAGACTAACCGAGTAAAAAAGAAACAACATTGAACACCGAACTCATAAAAGAAATATCCAATTGCGTGCACATTTCTTTCAGCGAGATCGACAGCTACGATGCTAGAAGCTGGCTTGACTTTCAAACTTCTGAAATGCGGAAGGTATGGGAAAATTTCGAGCAAGTACTGAGACTCGACCTACGGTCTCGCGTCTATTCGGTCGGCTCAGTGCAAACTCACCAAAAAGCACCTCAGTATGCCGCATAGACCTTTTTCACGCAAAAATATATTTAACATATCAAGAAACTGTGGCCATTGCCAAATTCAGCGCAGCTGTATTAGCAAAATTGCAAAATTTCGTAAACATTTCCCAATAACTAATGCAGATATGAAGTTTTGAAACTTGATCTTCTGCCCTTATTATTACAGAGAAATGTCTGGGGAAAACATGGAAACGAGGCTGGACGGGTATCGATGCCTGTCGACTATACTTTTCGTTGGAAAATTATCCAGTTTCAAACCTTTTTATCTCTGTCAAATTGTGGCCAATCTTTATGAGACTTTGTAGCTTTACTAATAATGTGCTGAGATTTACTCTGGACTCATTTTCCCGATAAACTGAATTTGTTTCTATGCCATGCTAGCGTGATAAAGGTCTATTAGCCCGTGCAAACATGGTAAACGCGTTTTGTTACTGGGTTACCTGTGGTAACCCGGTCGTAGCCTGCTTTTGTTTTTACGTGGTCGTCTTCTACCAGACTAATTTTCGATCCCAAAGTTTCTTGCGGCGCAAGCCCAAGCATATGTTTTTTTGGTCTCTGGACTTACCAAAGGTTCATTTCTTGCTAGATCGTGGTGACCGAAAGATGGCTCGATTGTAGTGATTGAAATGAGAAATTTTAAAATGTCGGGTAACAATCTGATTCTTACGTTCAAATCGTAAACGCACACTGTGCTGGCGTTTGACCGACACCAAAAGATTGTCATAAATGTACATGAACGGCTCGTTTCGCTGACTCAAGGAAATGTCGAAGCAAACAAATGAGATATTAAATGAGAGACTCGTGAAGCAACTGAATAAACTTGCCTAGATGGGTATCCCAAATTCGAGTTCAAGTGACAAATGATCAAAGAAACTCGCGATCGCTATTTTGGATTTTGCGGAATAAGGATTTCCGTGACAAAACGAGCAAGTGTTTTTTATACATTTATATAATTACTTTAATTAAAATTGCCTTTCTTCGATTTTGTCAAAATCAATAGTCGAGTTGTAGTTGTTAAAATATCGATCAGCTGAGTTGCGTTAAGTTAATTGTGTCACCAGTTGAGATTACTGGTGAAAATAAAATACAAGAGATTACGCCGTAACGTGACTCGAGCAATTACTACCGTATAAATGATTTTGAAGTATATTGAAGTTGAAAATATGCCATTTTACTTATCCACGGCAATCTTTCAGCATTTGGGACGAGAATATGAAAGTCGCCAGCAACTAGTACATTCATATTTTATTATACGAGATTGTTCATATCGTGCTTATGTGCTTTTAACGTTTCTTATTTCTGCTAAAGTGAGGTTTTTTCTTGAAAAGAAAACTGAAGAAAATAGAAAAAAAATTGTTTCAAGGGAAATCGAAAAAAAAATGAGGACGCGTCCCCTGCGGACTCGAACCCAGGATCTTCTGCTTTTAAGGCAAATATTCTAACCAATAAGCTACAATCCTGCTACCTGGCGCGGCCGCCAAGCAAATCAACTCTGAGACCTCGTTTTAATTTACATCGCATGCACTTAAGGTTGCAAAAAAATATAGAAGATAACTTTTTTTGTTTTATAAGATTTTATATAGCGGGCAAAGGAAAAAAACAATCAGTACCTAGCGAGGTCAGAATCGTACTCGGGGCAGCAAAAAGCTTGATTTGAAAGTTTTCATATGTCTCACTAGATGGCAATGACGCGGCATCATGGGATACTATTACAATCACATTGATGTATCTGAAAATGAAGTACGAACAAGGGCTACTTGACAAACAAGTAGCCCAGTGAGCGCCTTTACGGCGTCTAGCTTCTTAAATGATCACAATATAAAAAGGAATTGTGTTTGAAATGTGCTTTAATATCAGAACCTCTGCTAGTACATCTACTTTGAGAAACCATTACTTGATTGTAAAAATATAGTGCACAGCAAAGAACTCAAAGATGTGCATACAAAGAAAACCTTTCTTAGGAATTGATAGAAATAGACAAAAACTGTTTTACCTTTTGAAACACTTGCCCGAAAAAAATAGATTTCGCCCTGTGTTGAACTTTCAAGAACCCATGTCGACCTGATTGGCAGTGGAGAATGCTAACCGCTACTGTTTGACTAATCTAAAAACTTTTCCAGCATCTGCTGAAATGACAAACATGGTGGTCCCAAAAAGGAATAGTTATTAGCATTACCATCTAACAACAAGGAAGAGAAGAGTTCGAAACCAATTCAGGATAAAATCAATTTCTTTTTTCGGAAAAGTGCGTCAATAGGTAAAAAGTGTGTTTTTATTTCTGTTAATTCGTTTTGAAACGCTTTCGCTTTCAAATGCTTCTAAAATTCAATCTGTACTTATAAAAGTTTATAAGACAAGGATAAGTATCTTCTTGTGGCTACAAGTTTGAAGAATAATTTCAAAGGCAATGATTTAAAATAAATGCTCCGTAGTCCACATCAATCAAAATGAAATTCAATTATATATACATATGTATCGGTAACATGACACCCTAAACCTTTCAGCACCTATTAAATTAATAACATTCATAGCATTGGGTGCCGGCAACTCCCTAACGAGCAGACAGCAAGTGATCATGTCTAAAGCATATAGTGAAAGTAAACAGGGGCAACTTGCTTACTCCTACATAACCCAAGCTACAAAACTTGATTGAGAATAGCATAAACAGCAGCCGACAGACCTCCTGTTGGAGAAAAGAAATGAAAAAACAATTACTCTGCTAATTCACCTCGTGAATTAATTTTATTTGAAGAAGCATTACATAATCTAACCATTTCAAGAGTACAATTTCATTCTATGAGCATGCATTAGACATGAGACGGGAGATAGATAAGAGAGGCAAAATTACTACAACCATTTCAAATCCCCGAAAAATAGTGGAACAGATCATTCTGAATATGTCAAAATATTAGTATATTTCCTGGACTTCATGTTCCTACTTACCAGCCACCGGCATTGTAACAATCCATGCCAGAATGACATTTCGAAACAACTTCCAATCCACAGCAATCTTGGACCTCACGCGACCCACAATAACCACAGAACCAACTTTACAGTGAGTTGTACTAATTGGAATACCCAGGTTTGATGCTATTAACACTGTGAGTGCTGAACCAATCTCGATGGTAAAGCCACTGCATAGACAAATACATAAGACGCACTCCTTAAAACTAAAAGTATTTTCAACTCACAACTTCAGTTTTTAACAAAAGCTTTAAACTTTATGCACTGTATATATTAACATTCGTCTTTGTATCCTCTTTTCATTGCATGATCATTATCAATAATATCAAAAACAGCTGTACGAATCTTCCATTTACATCTGCAGCTCCTAATTATTACGGACTTTGGCCTTCATAAAACAGCACTGTCTAACACAACTCTCTTACCTTCGTTTTTTTTATATTTCCTTTTGGATGTGGTGGCACTGAGTTAGTTTTAACTTTTATTTCACTAACAACAAATACTGCTGAATGTTGTATATAAATGCTGTAAAGGTACACAAACCAGCTAAGATATTATAGGACTAGCTGAAGTGTTACGAGTGTTGAAATTATCTGCATTCTTCTGTATTGTAGTGGCTTACTGGGATTTGCAACAAAACCAAGGTAGGTTCAATGTTAAATTCTAAGTTGTTAGTGGAAGTATTCATCAAGGTGATCATTGTTTTCGTTGCTTCGCTGGGCGACTTAACAGCAGCTATCCAAAACTTTTTACCTGTCATTCTCCATTTTAGACTTTCTCAAAAGTACAAAATACGCACTTTCTAGCCATGCTGGGTACCCCAGGGCTTCTTTTAAAGTTCTTAAACTTGATATATTCACGTTTAACTTCCACTGATTCAGTTTAATTTACACTATTTTCAGACCAATAAACTTGTGAATCATTACTGGTTACGAATAAAGTAGGTTAAAAGTTGGAAGTACCTTGAAGGAGTGATGGGAGTCAAGTCCTCGCCAATGGTTTTGATTACTCTGCGACCCCAGACCCAGAGACCAAGGGAAATCCCTACGCCACCGATCACAAGTATCCAGACCGGTACATCAACCTTTGGTAGGACAATGCCATACTTGAAGATGATCCACAGTGAAACAAGTGGGCCAATAGCATTACTGAAATTCCAAAAGTATTTTAAATCAACACTTTCAAAAGTCCACTGCAAAAGGAATATGGCTTCGCTTCCAAGCATACAGCTGTTCCGAACTTTCTTCCACAGAACTGGGGTTTGAAAAAAATTCTAGCCTACAGTAACATTGTGCAACATTTGAAGACTCGACAAACAGCAATTTGGCAACAAATTTGTGGTTGTAAAAAGTTAAAGTCTTAAAGTATCTCTGCCAAGTTACAAGGGCCCACATAAAGAGGGCTCACCAATCATACCTCGACAATATCAATCTTTATTTGTAATACACATTACAAGAAAACAAAAAACACACAACATAATAAAAACAAATATTCACAAGTAATTATACTCTGTATAACTAACATAAAATTGACATATACAAATATACTCTATAATTATTATAAGAACAACATAATAGCAATGTTTACATAATATATAATATACATAATCAATAACAAATTTATTACTAACTACACATGTAAGATCAACATGTTACCAATGACAATCATTGGCCATGAAATAGGTCGCTATTAAACCATGGTCTGTGTTGAGGTGGAAATATCTACGAATTTGTATAAGAAAAACTCTGACCTCCTGTTTTCACAACTTTCGGAAAAAACAAAACAACAAGATTCAAATTGCAACGACGTTTTGGTATCAAAAAGAGAAAAACTACATGGAAAAATTGCTGCCACTGCATTATGTGCTAAAAAATCTGATTTTCAACAATTCAGATAAATGCTGAAATCTATACCAGACAACAGCTGCAAACATACTCGAAATGTCTTCCCTGAAAAGTTGTTAATGCATGCAGAGTTTTGAAAAATTCTGAAAATTTCGAAAGTTTAGCTTGCTGTTAAAAGCTTGCACACAGACTGACACACTTAGGTGAGTTCAGATGGACCAAAAGAGTGAATGGTTAGGAGGATTTGTTAAAGGAAATAACGCAGTTAAGACCAAAGAGGAAGCTGAAGGTAGTAGAATGTAGGTTACCTCACCAGCTAGGTATCATTTACATGTTATGATGGTAACTATGATGTTTGAGTGTTGACGTCAAAAAGTCAACGCGTTACGAAGAAAAACGATAAAACGTTTAGGTAATTCGTGCCTGCATTCTAAAGTCTGCCAAGTTAATGGATGAATCATCACAATTTCTGGAAAAGCATTCCTGTGCTGCCATGGGAGAAGGCAACAGCCCGACCTCGCACAAACTGCAATGATGAGTCTCCAACAAAATAAGTGATATTACTCTGTACAACACGTGTGGTTGAAAGGAAATGTCCAAATGATAAAGGTGAATGCTCCGATGGACGATTGTTCAAATGAAACATTTATCAACGAAGAATTATTGGTGTTATTGGAGTAACCATGAAACTGTAACAGTACACATGCTAAACAAAGAGATTAAGCCATTTCAATCTATGTCTGTCAGTATAGCAGTTGATAGTGTTTACGGACAGTGCGATACTTCTATACTGAAAAGAAAAATTGTGCCCGTGTCAAGTTACAATTAACCGCAAAGTTGAACACTGACGTGAAAACAAAAGCACCTGGCCACACTTTCAAGAGTGTGACTTTCTTAAGCCAGTTCGAGAAAGGTTTGTGGACCAATCCCTTTATCGATGTACATGAAAGTCTAGGGCAACCAATTGCTATGTAATGGTGCTGTGTGGGATCAACAGAAAAAAGGCACACAAAGCAAAGAAAACCAAAATTACTTGAGTCTTTATTGACTGCATACATTTATGATTGACGCCTAGACTTTTGGCCATTTGTCGCTAACTCTGCCCAGAGGGATGGTGGAAGTGAGCTTCTTCCGGAGGAAATTCAAGAAAAAGAAAATATCATTAGCTTGGCACAACAGGGGGACTTAAGTGGTTAAAACTTAGCCTTACTATTAGAAAAGCAAAATTTAAAGAAAGGGTACTTAAATAAGCCATGTCCAAGGACTCTCGAACAAGAGGTTCTCAAGCAATGGGCGACTTCAGTTTTCTGAGAGCTTACCACATGATGTCAGACTTCCCATAACTGCCTAGCAGTAACTCGGTGGACAAATTAATTCTCAATCAATCAAAAAAAAGTCTGGGATTGGGTAAGTGAGTGCGGTTTGTGCAAAAGGCTGAAGAAAATGGCTGCTGGCCAGGTCATGACACCTTTACCTTGCTTTAGACAAGAACTATGCTCAACATGCATCACAATCCAAGGGTGAGGGGCATACCATCAGCAGAGATGGTTGTGTCCATGCGCTTGCTAAGCTACAAATGCTTTGCAATTGGAGTTGGCTTAAGGGCATGATACAATAAACTTCTTGAATGCATTCACTTGTTTCAAAAGAAACAATCAGTGACAACGAGGAGCAGGCGTAGCTCAGTTGGTTAGTGCGCGGCCTTCGGAGCTACAGCTCCTCAGTTCGATCCCCGATGACTGCACGTCTGTTTCAACTTTCTTCTGATCAGTGTAGCTGTAGCTTTAAATACCCGTAAAACGGAGCACTGACAGAGGGAGGGGGTAAAGGGTGCACCGTCGGCTTCCATTGATAGAAGTATTCTCTGAGAGCTAAAGGAACTACCGACGTTAAATAACGGTGCCTTTACCTTTATCTTTTAACAAAACGAACCTCAAAGGAGTGGTAGGTGAGCGAAAGTCTGGTCAACCAGCTGGGCCACAAGATTCGATAACCTTAACACCCAGACTAGATATCTAAGGGATGATGTTCCCTTAACCCATTATCATTTTGATTAAGGTCATGGCTGCAGAAACTTAACGTAGGAAAATGACGACGCAACTGAATTAGCCCTTGCAAAACAAATGCAAGGGTTCAGGAGATTATTTCCAAAGTCTGGCATAGATGCTTGAAGGAATTTTTACCCACTCTAAAGGCAACAACTTTATTCACTGTTTGAAGTTGTATTTGACCTTGATCAAAAGTTATCTCGAGGAAAGTGGCCACTGGACAGGGTTATCCACACCTATCCAGAACAAGATGGGTACACTTGAGTAGCAGAGTGGTAGCAAAAGTAGAGAGACTCATCCATAGGTTGATACGTCTTGTTTGAGGAATTAAAAAAGATACAGAAACTCGTATTGACGTTAAGGGTTGTTATGTTGCAGGGTTACGCAGTTATTGCGAATCCTTGATTAAATAGTAAGGCGAGGAATGTTGAGATGAGAATACTGTTTTGAATTATTTTGATTTCTCTACAGGTACAAAAATACCAATTTCACCAGTTAAGTCAGAAACCAGCGACTTGGGGAGAGTTAGATGATATAAACAGTTTTCTTAGCAACTTCTGTTTGCTTTAAAGCTTTGTCAAAATTACTAAACGAAAAATTACAAGGATGTTCTATACATTATGTAAAATTCTAGCGTATATTTATATATTTATAAAGTTAAAGCTCTGTTTTTCTTTTTGGAATTTGACATGATAACTGAAAACTTAAATGGCAAAAAAAATCAAATAAGAGAATTCCAACGTATCGAAATGGAATTAAGGGTTACCTTTTCATTGACGCAAAGTATTTACTTTCTCACTCATTGAGTGTTTAAAAAGTGAGTGAAATGTAAGAAATCACAGTACTCTGTAACATGTGACTTTTCGACCCAATATGGTAAATTGCAAATTTTCTTGTACAGTTGGAGTAAACAAGGACTTTCAAGTACCTACTAAGTGTTTGACATTTTTTTTACGGACCATATTTTGGATTTGACTGTCCGTTTGGTAAAGTCTTTCTACAGTTTTTCAAAAACTCCTAAATTTCACTGAAAAACCGTGTGATACCTACACAAATCAGACAACGCATGCCAGATTGTATGTATTACTTTATACCCTTCTTCCAATGATTCCATAAGATACGTTTTATCAAAATGAGAGTGTGTACGATGCACTCTATCAAAAGAGAGCGCACATACCTTAAAATTCCATTATGTCCCAAGGGGGTTATTTATCAAAAATGATTTTGGGAGTGGCAACCTTATTTGAGGGGGGGCTTATTTGCAGGGGTTTTAAAAAATGTATCTTGAGGTTTACCATTTATTTCTCAACATGACATTTTCGTGTTAAGAATAGGATTCGGAACAAGTCTTGCATGCATAAAAGTTGAGAGAGAGGGGGGAAGGGAAGGAAACTAAAGATTGAATAGCAACCCAAATGACAGACAACGATTCAGTCCAACCAAACCATCGAATTTATTACAAAAGTTGTTGGAGAAGCTGGGTTCGTAGTCCCAGCAAAATGCCAGGCAGTGACAAGATTTACAAGAAATTGAAAGGAAAGAGGGGAAACTCTTAGATGTCAAAAAAGCGAGAAAATGAGATGGCTACTAAAAGGAGAGTACTAAAGACAGTTATTCGTACGTCATAGCTGTTATAGAAAAAAGCACTAAGGACTAAAACTTATAAATGCTATTTTATTTTCATTAGCCTTTAAACCTGCATTATACCATGGCGGCTTATTGGTGGGTGGGGGTTATTTTAGGGAGAGGGCTTAGTTGAATCTTTATGACAACATATTTATTTTGTCAAAGAGAACGTGAAAAAAGTTTTTGAGTACAGCTATTTATGAACTAACCCAAGTAAATGCTATGTGACATGCCTTACCTTACATCATTTCCACCATGAGCAAAAGCTCCGAACGAGGCGGTTAGTATCTGCAAGAATGAAAAAAGTCTGCCAGTCTTTGGATCATCAACAGTAACCTCCTTTGCTTCAAACACACTCTCTGCCCTGCTCCTCAAGCTCATGGCACTTCTTTCAGAAACTGTTCGGATCCGAGGAGGAACAAGAACATGTACATCTGGTTGGCCATCTTTTCCAGGAATCAACTTCACTGTTGACTTCCGTTCGGGAATTTCATCGTTATCAACCATGGCCTCAACAGTGCCTTTAAATCCTGGATTTGGGTCTTCAGAAATTGGTTCAAGGATAACATTGCCATTACACAGAATGGTGCTACCTCGACTGCGTGGTTCACCTGGCAGACACCCTATCATTACCAGACAAACAAATTAAAACTATCAAGAAAAATAAGCAACGCTGCAGCAGCAGATCCCACAAGCACATTGCTTACAAGGTAGTTAATACTATCCTGATATAAACGTCATTGAAATAAAACTAAAACACATATTTTGCTGTTGTAATTACCAGTTAAAATGCTAATAAAGCTTAACTTGTGATTAAAAGGTTTAAAAACTCTAAAGTTTTCGACTAAAATCAGTTACTTGTAATTAACTGCAAACTCTAAACTGAAACACTAAATCTGAAGACTACTGTGTATATGAAACCTGTCACATTTTTAGGAAGCCCTCGGTCATGCTTTCATGCAAAAGAGAAATTAATTCTTAAAAATCAATCTTATTGAAATAGTAATTCTGACAGTTGAGTCTAGCAGAAATAATTATTTTGCTGGAACGGAGCAGAAGACTGGTGAAGAGTTGGAGGAATTGTGGGTAGTCTGTATAGGTATTAAAAGGGGTGCTTTGCAAAGATTATTGATTCTAGGAGCATCAATATCGACGAACTCTGCTTCATCCATCGTTAGATTTGAAAGTTGGCGGCATAGCAGGTTTTTCTCACCAAGTGGGGTTATACGTTCCCTTTTTCCACAATGTGGTTTGGGTTTTTGTATCTGGTGGTGTGGTTACATGTAATTTATCATATTTATATATATGTATTTACAAAGTATGGAAGATCACGTTTGTAAATAGTTGGTTTTCAATTGTATCAAAAGTGTAATAATGAATACCGAGTGCATAAGCCTAATTTGCAAAGGCAAAATAAAACGGTACTGTGGTTCTTGCTCATCCTACAGTCCCCTGTATCAATACAGTTGTTATGTGTCTGAGTATGCAGTGGAAGCAAAATAAACAAGTTTTTGCAGCTCAGCAGAATGTGGTCAAGTTTTCAAGTTTAAAATGCAGCATACAGTAGGCTTTTCTAACAATCTTATTTATAGGCTCTCCACACCAATTGCTATACAACAATATTTTAATAAATAAAAAGTCTGAGCAGCCAGATAATTTTCCATTTTACTATAAATATGAAATTATTCGCCAACAAAAAACAGGTTTGAAAATTTAACTGTCCCAAAAATTTAACTTCCAAACATTAAAATGTTGGGAAAGTTTTAAAATATGCTTAATTTTAATCACTGGCTTAATATTGCAAGAGTTAGAAGCTTTGGATGGTCAGGAACCTATTTAAATAGATTTAAAGTAGTTTTATAAGTTGGATTTATCATCTTCAATTATTTATTTATTTATTTATTTCATTATTACTCTCCAATAACGGGGCCCTTTTCATGAGCGTTTCTTAGAGTGAGAAAGCTTGATTAATACAGTGCTTTAATGACACTAAAAACAGCACCCTTATTTTTAAAAGGTTTGTTGGTAAACCAGTAGTTTTATTAACTGATTTTTAAATTGTGTTTACTGTCATCGTTTGTCCAAAATTTATGAGAAAAAATGTCTGAAAGTTCCAGTCCAAAATTCAATGGCTGAAAGTTAAATCTCCGAATATTTTTATAATTCAAGTATCTGAAACACATGATGCACTGGAAGTCATAATGACACTGTAATTCAGTGTCAATAATTTGGTTCGGATAATCTTACAAGGAAGTTTACAAGAATAGGTGAATCTGAAGTACTGGCGAGTTATAGCAGTTTACAAAAATAATTTTGCCTTTGCACTGTCAGTGCCCACCTAAACAAAAGGCAAGAAGTATCAAACCCTTCAGACAGCTGTGTTAAACATGTTTTAGATCGCATACAATGTGCTACTATACACTGCAGGTCTGTAAGTTCTACATTCAGATAACTGTCGCTGTCATAGGTATCTGTGCCATAAACTTCATCAGCAGGTTGGCTGTGAAGAAACATGTAACAAATATTGTTTCTTTAAGAGTGGATATTATGGTTGGGGCAACAACAAGAGTTAAAAACTCGAAGCATTGAATGAGAACACAACATACCATCATTAATTTCATCTAAACCACAATTTCCATTTTCTTTTTTCTCCATTACTGCCATGGTAACCTCTTCCTCCTGGTCAGCGGTTGCCCCAGCAGTGTAAACAACATGAGATAAACTCCTAGTTCCACCTTTGTGACTAATTTTTTGAGTTTCTCTTAAAATCTTCTTCCGCAGGAATGGTACAAGAAAGAAATATACCAAGATACCAGTCAATATTGCAAGGCCAAAGGTCAATATCAAAACTCCGTATAAGGGTATTTCATTGAATCTCAGGACTGAAAAAAAAGAGATTAAAAATTAATATAAGAAAAGACTCCAAGCATGTTCATCATCGATATGAACTCATTAACTAGCTAAAAGTTCAGTCTCAAGCACAGCGGTTTTGCACTGGTGAAGTGAGATCATAGCAACTGTAACTTTGCCACCAGCACAAAAATGTGTTTAGCAAACTTTTACCAAGATTGAAAGGGGCAGGAGCAGATCTAGACATGTATAAATTATATGCAATTTCTCCACTTGTGACTGCATCTCTACAATGTTAGCAGGCCTTTTGATTGTGTCTTTGTTGGCTAAATTTCCTCCGTTTATTGCTTTGATGCTTTATGACTGCCAGAACTTAGAAATAAGGTATAAAATTCCTTTTTTGAGCAACTGCATCAGCCTAAGACACAACAAAATCTTCACAGGGTGGATTTAACATGCCATGGATAATGGAGGCGTGTCACAAGTCCAGTGCAAGAACGTCTATATAAGACCAGTAAACTAAAATAACCCACACTTACTAAGGCTAGTACAAACAGGGAAACTTTACGTCAAATATCTAGCCAGTCAGGGGGTTGGAGAATTGGATGGGAACAGTGGTGGAATTGACCTGAGACCCAAATTTATACGATACCTAAAACAACACTTGGCAGTGGCTCAAGGGAGGAAAATTATCAGTTGCCGTGCTACTTACTCTCAAATCTGAAAATGAATGTTTCATTAATAACAATTATCTTTTTCAGTGGCAAGCCTGGTTGTTATCCCTCAAGCCCTTTCTTGATTTTGTTGCAAATTCAGAGGGAAAATAGAAAAACTTTTTCCACCAGTGACAATGTCTAAACCAATTAAAATATTTTATGAAAAAATCTTGTCTTTTGTGCAACATAATAGCTATTTCAAAATAATTTTTATACAGACAAACTGTACAGTACGTAATGTTGAAATAGAAAAACAAAACAGTTACTGTTCATCTGTAACAACTAACTTCTGATTCACAAAGTTAACAGCAAATTTAAGAATATTCTGAGAACTGTGAGTCAAGCAGAGCAAACAAAAATCGTTATCCATTGATTTGATAAACATTAAAAATATTATTACATGGTCTATTGTAAAGTCAAAGTAATGGCAGCATTTGAAGTGTCTGGAATATTAACAACTGGTGTTTTTCCTATAAACTTTAGAACAAAACTATTACTTACTATGGGATCCTTTGTAGAATACTGAGAATGAGTTCACAAAGATGGCAAAAGTATAGAAAATCGGTAATGCTTTCAAACCACGCTCAAAAGAATCTTCACCCTTAAAGACAAGAAAAGAAGGCTTTTGTTATTCACTCAATTCACAATTAACTTTGGTTAACTGTTACACTTAATGTCACAACTGTAAGTTAAGCCCCAGTACCAACTTTTTCTTCTTTTTACAAGAAACCACACCATAAAAGGGTTAGACCCTCCAACATCTCACACCTTTCCCAATGCAAATCTGGTTCAATTTATAATTGAGCAACAAAATAAAGAAACTCGATCATAAACACTAAAAACTAAATGTTTGCAATTTTTCTTATAAAAATATGCACAGGCAAAATTGGTTTTATTTTGTTCTTTAACTGTTTCTTTTAGAAATATTGAAAGTTCGTAGCTTTTCAGCAAAGTTTTCACATCTCCTACAAACAAAACATGTATTTTAGTCAAAAGCTTCGTGTATTACACAGTTTGCTTGAATGTGTTTCTTTTTACTACTACTGCATCTATGTTTCTTTAAAAATCATACCTATTAAACAGAAATAAAAAAGTTATGACCTTAAAGAAAGGGTTTATTAACGGTTTCTTGTTGGTCAACCCAGCTGAAAGAAACAAAGTAACTGAGTGTACAACTCCCACTTGGGTGATTGTGATGTGCCACTATATGTTATGTTAATTTCAGGTGTTGCTGATTTTAAGAACAAACAGGTGATTAGTGGTAATGCTTTCGGCTGGCCAAAAATAGAAACCATTGACAAAGTATGGCTGCCAACTTTAATGCTCAGCCTGTACATCTGTTCACCAAAAACTTATTATTATATTTTCATTCTGTTTGTTTTCACTTGAACTATTAATCTGACCTTTGACACAAATAAAATCTGCATTCGAAACTGGAGAACCAACTCGAAATTGCCTTGTAGAAACAGTATCTCGCAAAGAGGCAAGACAGCTAAATGTCTGAACACAATGTTGTGTTTGATGCCACCAGACAGCAACTTCCTTCTTTATAAAGTTTGCATTCTATTATCAAGACATTTGGGGGTTGAAAGTATCTTTTTCTCCTCTCTGAGCCCCTGGCTTCTGTTGGTTTATGCACATGATGCATATTTCATGAATAACTTGTTTGCTTGAATTCTCTTGTAGACCCTTGGAATCCTTAACATACAAAACACCAATCTTGTGATCACACTCCTGAAAAGTTCTGAGAAAAAGGGTGAGAATTCATAAAAGTACACTATGAATTCAAAAAAAGTTCAAAGTTTATGGCAATCTTGTATATGAAATTCATAGAAATGACCAAAATAAACAAAATATGAGAAACTCATTGTTTTCTGCAAGATGGTAAATAATATTATCGTTCAAAGACAGGATTTGATAACTTTGCGATGATTGAGCAGTCTTGCCACTTTGTGAGATATAAATTATATAACTTTGTTTCTATAAGACAAGTTCATTCAATACTTTAATTTCGAACACAGATTTTATTTGCATCCAAGGTTGGAACAAAAGTTCAAGTGAAAACAAAACACAATAAAACTGAACTTAGTTTTTGGTCAACAATTTCTTATTACGGAAGCACCATCACTAATCACATGTTTGTTTACAAAGTTGCAACATGGAAAATGCAATTGTATAATTATATAATAATAATAATAATAATAATAATAATATATTGGTGCATCAAGACCCTAGTTGTACACCCTTACTTCGTTTCTTTCAGGGTCAACAATACTGTAAATGATCAATAAACCCTTGCTCTAAAGTAAAATTAGTTATACTAGTCAAATGTTTCTTGAAACAATCTGTGCAGTTGTTCTATGTTGTCTCTTTGAAGGTTGAGTGACAACTGAAGGTGCAAGGACTGCCTGACACCCTTTAATAGTGCAGTTTCTTGTCTGGGACAGTATATTAATCTGCTTAATAACAGTCTCTTTAATATCATTTTCCCTTATCATAGTATACTCATTTAGTTTTTCTCAAACATTTAATTTCAAGTTCTCACACACACTTACCTTGTTCAGAATAAACTTTTGAATAAGGACAAAAATACTGGCACTAACAAGACCTGACATAAGTGGAGACACAACCCAGGATGCAGCTGGTAAAACAAAGAAAATAACAGATACTGACATGAAATAATCAAACTAATAGTTTGAAAAAATTCTCTGTTCATTTGCTCAACACTGCTTAAACTTATCTTAAAAGTTCTTTATACCGTATTTACATGAATTAGTGCCCTCTCTCGAATACGTGCCCTGGTAAAAAGACCAAAAATTAAAAGTGCAGATACTGACATACAAATTTTCTTATTACCAATGATATTTGACGTATTAAGGTTGCATTCATTATGTATATCACAGGAGGGGGAGGGAAGCAAACTGTTTTGTGGGGGAATCTGAAAATTTCTAAGAGGTAAAAGGGGGTTCAGACATTTATGTCTGATTAAATCACGAATCAAGAATCAAAAAGATTTTTTATATTTTACCTCTATTTTAATCAGGCAATAATCACTACATTATGTTATCACTATAAATGGATGTTGAAGTTTTATCCAACTTAAAAGAGGTATTATAGTCAAATGTTAACTACTGCTTAAAGTCCCTTTTCATAGCATGGATTGTTTTTTGACCAATTTTAAATACCAAATGCAGCAAACACTATAGTTTTTATCCACTTTAACCTTCTCGTTTTATAGGCACCTTGCCTCTTTTATTACTATCTTCATTTGCTTATACCATCTTCTTTATCAACATCTTTGTTGTCACTGTCCTTATCAGTTTGGTTTTCCCATGGTCAACATCATCAGAATCATTCCATAATCACTATCATTCTCATTCACAGCACTGCTATTTCCATCATCAATTGTTCTATTTTCTTTCTTGATGGAAGAGGAGGGGGGGGGGCTCCAGAAATTTTTTTTAAACACTCTGCATATCCCTGCCCCCCCCCCCAAATGGGGTATACACAACAAATGCAGCCTATGCACCTAGCTTTTGTAAGTGCTAACCCGCTTTTCAGACGTAAGTTCTTGCACAGAGGTTTTTTGAACTGTAATAGACCCTTTTCACACAAAAATATATTAAACATATCAAGAAGTTGTGGCCATCACCAAATTCAGTGCATCCGTATTAGCAAAATTTCAAAATTTCATAAACATTTCCCTAAAACTAATGCAGATATGAAGTTTTGAACTTGATCTTCTGCCATAATTATTACTGAGAAATATATGGGGAAAACATGGAAACGAGGCTGGACGGGCATCAATGCCCGTCTAGTATACTTTTCATTGTAAAATTATCTAGTTTAAACCGGCTTTATATCTCTGTCAAATTGCAGCCAATCTTTATGAGACTTTGTAGCTTTACTAATTTTAATGTGCTGAGATTGACTCTGGACTCATTTTCCCAATAAAACTGAATTTTTCTTTGCCATGTTAGCGTGATAAAGGTCTATAATTGATGAGAAATCCTGGACCAAATCCTGAACTTTTCAGAGTATTAATGTGTCAAATTTCTGTATGAATACTTTTTATTTGCATTCTAGATCATCAAATTCCTTAGCAAAACTTGAAAAATCAAAATAATGCATTAGAAGAAGTAAGAACAAGTTCGCACGTAATCAGCCTCAGTACTGAAGACTGTGGGTTCAACAATTTTCAGAGAACTTTGTGAGCGATCAATGAGTGTAAAACTGTCATCATCCAAAAAAATCAAACATGGTCAAACAGATAAAAACTTAATTTCTAAAGAAAAGTGACTTTTGTGATACTTTAAGTTTGACATTTTAGCGAGTTGTGTTGCATCGTATCCAATATATAGTGACTATGATTCAGAAAGACTGAGAGACCATGGATGTATTTTTCATTTGTGAGCTGTTATAAGTTGTTGCTGCTATATTTTCGAAAGTCATTATTACGGAAATTTGACCGAGAAAGCACCCTTGCTCGAAGAAACACCATCCCAAAACTTTTGTGAAATTTCTTGTAGCTAGGGAATGGGTGCTTTTAATATGTCAAATATGGTAATATGGAGAACGAATAGGAGTACTATTTAAGTAAACACTTTCAAGGTTACTGAGCAGTAGCAGGTTAATTTAGTATATCTCTGTTATTTGGAGATGCAACCCTAAAAAAAACTTAATATGTCATTGAAAAGCTCATGAAATTCTCTAAATCACTGTCTAAATTTTATTTTGTAACTTCAAATAAATAAAGAAAACGAACACCTTGTGTTTCAACCTTTGTGTTCCTTTTCTAGAATTCCCATATTTGACACTTTTAAGTCAAAAACTGTGCCAGCATTTTTTGAAAGGCCACTTTGTTTGTAGTTGGAGCCAAAACCCCAAAATAGTACTTTCTAAATTGAAAGTGGCAGTGTTTCATAGTGATAACTTTTAAGACTTCAGAAACACTAGTACGACTTTGAGCTTCAGTTATCTACCTTAATTGATTTCCAAGTGATTGTTAAGCCCACAGAGCAGATTACCCGCACCAATCTCTTTGGCCACAAGAAGAAAAATAAATAAGCAGATTACCTGCACTGGTAGATAACCCATACCCGAAAACAAAAGAAAATATGCAAAAGTTTGTGACAACTTACAAACTTAATTGAAGCGATTTAAAAATGCTTTAAAGGCTGACTCCTCACTATTGCATTTAAAAAGCTTAAAATTTCCACATTTTTTAGTTGCCAATTCAATGGAAAGAAACTCCTCTATCTATCCAAAGTCTGCTCACTTTTAGTAGACAAGTTTCGTATCCAATTTAGTGATGTTTTCAACTCACTTGGCTGCATTTTAAAGCTACATTGTGGCATTGCAAACGTTCAGTGCCATCTTTGTTAGGTCAAGGAGAGGCTGGTGGGGGTCCAAAAAAGCTCAAATGGGGCAGGGTCAACTTGACACAGCAAGAAACTTAAGCCGTCCAAACATCTGAGATGGGTAGTTTTTCTATTCAGACAAGGAAAAATATGATCCAACTTGTCCCAATGGATGACCATATTGTAGAAAAAATAAATAAACTTTCTTTTCTTGACTTTGAATATAGAATGAACCATTCTTTCCATGTTTAAAAACATACTGCCATAAAGAATTGGTAGCTTTTACAGAAAATAGAAAACAATTATATCATTTTATGTATGCTGTGTGTTTGATTCTGTTACATGAAGCCTGAAGTGCTGCTTAATTTCTATGTGAGTCCAGCTTGTGCTTGTCATGCTATCTTTTCTGCCGTGTGTGGAGTGTATCGACAATGTCTTCGTCTCAATCAAATTGCTTATCAAAACTTCTTCAGATGATAACTGGAAACACCTTGCAGTACTGACACAGATGTTCCTTCCAAAAAGCAAAAAAAACAAAGATGACAAGGAAAAACTATGAAGAGAAGTGTATCAGAAAATTTCTGCCATATTGGCAGAAAGAGTTCAAGTGGGTTTGTTATGAGGAAGAAACAAAATGCATTACTCGACTTGTCAAAAGTATCAAAAACTAGCCAATAAAAGCAGCCCTATGTACATTGGGTGTGAAGACAGAGTTCAAGGTTTCAAAAGGGAAACAGTGACAACCTATTTGAAAAGTCATTACCATATCAAGATCAAGAATGCTAAATGACCAGAACCCAGAAGACAGGCCACTGGAAAAATTTCTCCCAAATTAGCCAAGAATCGTGAACAAGGCTTGAAAAACTGTTCAATAGTACTGCCCACTACATTGCAAAGGAGCAAGGCATAATTAAGAATGAGCTACAAAGAGCAAGGGTCTTTTCAGTTTTCGCAGATGGGAGCATAGATTCAGGAATCATTGAGCAAGAGTCTGTTTTTGTCAGATATGTTGGAACAGGAAGACAACAAAAAAACTCAGTTTAATGACTTAGTTGATGCTTTGAGTGGCAATGCAAAAGGTTGGTGATTAGATTAGAAAACTGAAAGTGAAAGAATAAAGTGTTTCCCATTCAATTCAAAGTGTTCTCTTCCAAGAAGAAAAAAATAATTTTTTTGTTTTCTTGCAACAGAAGTATTTAAAGGTATTTATCCCCTCCCAAAGACCCTGCTGATTTTTAACTGGTTCTAGGTGTGCTAGAAGCAATTGACAAGGGCTTGCAATGAGTTGGAGTCAACAATGAACATCAGAAGAAAAAGATGGTTGGCTGTAACTTTGATGGTACATCAGTTATGTTAGGAAAACAATCTGGTGATGACCAAAAGACTGGAGAAACTGTTTTGCTCATTGTCTTGAACTTGCTGTTTCAGATGAAGCAAAAGAAGTGCCATATCTAATTACATTTCAGGAAACAGTAAAAGGAATTTTCAAGTATTATTATTGCTCTCCACAGAATGGAAAAAGTTGGCTTCATTGTCAGAAATGTTAGAAGAAGCAAAGGCTCGTTACGATGGTCTTAAGGCAGTTAGGTGACTGGCAAGTTGAAACAGGGCCCTTGTTGCATTACAGACAGACTATGCTGTTACTGTTACACACCTAGAAAATGCTTTGACAAATGGCAAGAAAGAAGATGCAGCTAAAGCAAGGGGTCTTAATGTCTTGAAGTGTGAGCAGTTTGTTAAGTATTTGCATTTACTGATCGATGAAAGAATAAAGTGTTCCCCATTCAATTCAAAGTGTTCTCTTCCAAGAAGAAGAAAATAATTTTTTTGTTTTCTTGCAACAGAAGTATTTAAAGGTATTTATCCCCTCCCAAAGACCCTGCATTTGCATTTACTGATCGATGTTACATCAGTCCTATCAAGGCTTTCAGTTCAGTTCCAGGAGGGTGATATCAACATCAATTATATTATGGAATTGAAAAGTCCATTACAGAATTAAAAGGAATCTGAAAATAGGTGGAGTACACTACCAGGAATTCTGTAACAGAATCAATAAGCAAAGTGGCACACTGGTGTGTGGCAAAGATCTAATAAACAAGAGCTAAGGGACCGGCATTTTTTAGAGGGGGGGGCTGGGCTGGTGCAAATGGGGTGGGGGCCATGCCATTTTGTTCAACCCAAAGTGAGGGGCTGCATGACACTATGAAATAGTTAAATATTTTTATTAACTGATAATATAACTGGGGCAGTCCCATTTTTGTATATTTTTTGTCGGTCAGAGGGCACTGGCCCCCCCAATAATTTAATAATTTTCTGACTAACAATGCAACTTTCAAACAGGAACTGATTCAGATTTCAGGGCCTCCCCCCTTTTAGTAGAGCAAATAACTTTTATAATGGGCATACATATCGGCAATATGTAGTAATATAGATTTTACAATCACTTATTAAAAAGGCAATAACTGAAATATGTTTTTACTTGTTCTAAGAAATAAATAAAGACTCTGATCTGTGATGATGTTGTTTTTTCAATCATGAACAAGAAGCTGGTTCTGCTTCTCAAGCCGTCTGTAATGGCTATAGCTAGCTCGCTACGTAATAGTTTGAAAATTCCATACACCCTAGACATATACTTTTTGTGGTAGTCGTGATAGACGTTTTCTTAATAAGAAATGGTAATCTCCACGTAAGGCTTTAAAAGATGCTGGTGCTTTGCATGCCTTAAATGAAACAACCTTTGTGAAATGTGTGTAGAGTGTCACATGGGGCTAGGTGGGCTTTAGCCTCACCAATGGTTTTGCCGAAAAACCAGAAATTGACGACAAAAAAATTGACAAAAATTTGCTTGGACTGATAAAAATATCACATTTTCGACAATCTCAGAAGTTAGAAACCTCAAAATTTTCCGGGGGAGCATGCCCCCAGACCTCCCTAGAAAGCTCGCACCTTTGGCACTTGCTTAAGGTTGCGCTATACTCAAGCTATAAATGTTCCGTGGTCACTGATTGTGGCAAATGATGGAGCTTGTCTTGAAGTTTGCATCCCCTCTTTCCCGAGATTTCTGAATCCGCACCAGGATTTTATGAATTATTGTACTCAGTATAACACAGAGATCATTGAACTTGATAACTGACTATCAGTTCATCTTTTTGAACTTCACTAATTTCCACTGTGCTCCCGCCAATAATTTTTTTGCTTCCACTGTCTATAAGCTACATTTTCAATTTATCTAAACACTACAATGTACATCAACATAACTTAACATATTATATAAAATAATATGGCTGTATAAAGCTAAGGTTAAAGCCTTAAAGTATAAACAGTACATGCCCATTCAACAACATTGAGGATATTCAGACTACAGTAACTACTATTCGATCTGGAAGGAAGGCAACTAAATATTTGCTCTAAATAGTAAGGTAAGAGATTGTAGTTATATTATTTCGAGTTTGGGGTGGGTCATGTTATTTTATGTTCTGACCCTTCAAGGGCCACATTATTTTGTGCACTGGAAAGAGCAGATCCAAAAAAGAAAATATGTCAAGGGAAGTAAAAATGCACCAGCCCCCCCCCCCCCCTCTGATAAATGACTGGTCCCTAACTTTGACATACAAAGGCACCAACCCAATGCCATTCTTCAAGAAGATACTAAATGGCATATCCTCTTATCTTGACAAAAGGTCTGAGTGAAAATTACAACAAAACCATTGAGCTGTTTTAAAGTGTTTGACCTATCCACAGACTTTGGCCAACAACCCAAGAGGAACTAATTCATTATGGAGATGATAATGTGTAAAAACACTTATCCAGTACTTTGCTCCTTTTCTTTCAGACCATGAGAAGCAATGTATTTTGGGTGAGTGGCTTTAATTGAAACTTCCTAGAGGGCTGTAGGACCACTTGATTTGTCTACCTCACTTCTTATCAGCAGACTGGATTCTATTAAGAATGTACATACTGGTCCTCGTGCATGGAAATTATGACAGTGCTTTCTCCCTGCACAGCCTCCAGCTGTGAAAGGTCAGTTTCAGCAACAAACAAAATCAAGACCAATCTCAGGACAACCACACAGCAAGGAACTCTTTAGGATCTCAAGACTGTCATGCAGTTCTTCAACTGAAGACGTCAAATCCTTTGACCCAAAGTCAGCAATCAGTAACTGGTTTCTCAGCAGTAAAAAGAAAAGGCTCTTTGCATCTGCATCTTCCAGAGGGTGTTCAAGCATTGCAAAGGGGAAAAATGTCACTGGAAGTGGTGCATCAGAAACAATAGTAGAAGAAGAAGATTCTACCCCAATTCCTGAACTTACTGAAGATGATTCAGAAGCTTAAGTAGAATAAAAACAAAGGTATACACAGATTTCTCAAAAGAAAAACATTTATATAAAATTCAAATTGGCATGGAGTTTCTTTGTTAATTTCATTAGCTAGTAGCTTTTTTTCTTAAAACAATTTTCAGATCCTATAGTGTTTTTGCCCAGATTTTTTGACAAGTAGTTTTGTGATTTGGACAAGCAAGACACACATTGCACTCATCCGAATGGACAAGCTAATTGAGAAGAAAGTTTCTTGTCCTGCTTGGGCAGATTGATTCATGAGATATTTATTTAATACAAGCTTATAAGGCCTTAGAAATCACTTAAAACTGGAATAGACTCTCTAACTCAAGATGGTACTAGACTAGGTCACTGATTCTTGTAAGTGTGTCATTTACACACATGCTGGAAATCATTCTCTAATTGTACTGCATCATGAATGAAATGAATCGAAAAGTTTCAACATGGTCATGAATCAGAAGGTGGAAGCACATGAAGTTGTGAAGTTGACATGAACAGTGTAAACAATTAATTTTTATGTTTATCCAATTCACTGGACGAGTAAAATACAAACCAAATTATTTAGAATTTACCGCATTACCTGCACCTCCGTATTACCTGCAGCAATATCCAAATACAGACTGAAAAATAAATGTATTACCTGCAGGTAATCGCCCAGAAATTACAGTAACTGTAAAACTGCCAAATTTCAAATTGCTGGGCAGAAAACTGCCTGAGTTGTAACCCTAAGTACCTCATTGTTTTGACATAAAATTAGTTTTGAGAAAAAAACTTCTAAAAGTTTTGGTGACCTCAGCACATGATATGTTTGTTTTTCTCTACCCCCTAAACATGCATTGTCATTGAGCCAATCAAAATCACTTCTGGCAGCAAATTTAAAACAATGGTGACTTTTCCACATTGATGGGAAAAGAATAAATTTGGTTGCACAGGTTTTAAGTTTTTGTGTTCAAATGGCAAATATTGCATCCCTGGACACAATGACACTCCCTAAATCTATCACTGCTATCTTAAACCTTTACCTTTTATCTATAAAATTTCATTTTGGCAATTTCCTTTGGTTTCAAACTGAACAGTAACCTTAATAAAACTTTTTTTTTTCATTTTGTCAGTCTAAACCTTGTTGGCTCTCTTAGTTAATAAAACCAACAAAAACATAAACTGTTCAAACTAGTTTAGCATGTTAAAGAATAATTAAGTTGTAGTAACTGTGTTACATACCAATAAGACCAAATGTCTTCCAGTTGACACCGGACAGGCCGTGTGCAACCAAAGCAAAGCCCATTGTTGCACCAACAATACTGTGGGTTCCAGAGACTGGCAGTTTGAAATAGGTTGCAACAATAAGCCATATGCCTGTCCCAGACAGTGCACTAAGGGATCCTGCCATAGCAAGCTCTTCTGTGCCATTGAAGGAATTTATATCTATGATTCCTTTTCTGACAGTATCTGAGAAATAAAAGAATAAAAGTTAGATGTTATAATATGGCTCAATTCCTCTTTTGCATCTGTGGCGGAAGCAAAAAATTATTGGGGGGCACAGTGGAAATTTTAATAGTTTGTTATAAGATCTGAAGCTCCTACTCAAAAGTTATTGTGGTTAACAAAAAAATTATTGGGGGGGCCTGGCCCCTCCCCAACCAAATTATTGGGGGGGCAGTACCCCCCCCCCAGCCCCCCCGGTTTCGCCATCCATGTTTTGGTTGCTTTCAATACCAATTGTAACTCTTTCAAAATGCTGTTGAACTGATTACATTTTTCAGATAACAAGTGGTTGGTCAGGTTTATTTTTCTGATTATAAAGTTTGCATTTAATCCAATGTTTTCAGCTAATCTGATAATCTATGATATTTTAGAACTGTGCTATTAAGAATTAAGTTGTATTAATTCAGTCGAGAGTTTCATTTATAATTTGGCCATTTGATACTGATGGGCATGCATGCAACAATAACGCTGATTGGCTAGCTTTGTATTTTTTGGGATTTGATTCACTCAGACAAAAACTGCCCTCTTTTTTCTCAAGGTCAATAGTAATTTATAACTTTTATTACAAAAGTTCATTTTTCAAATTCATTGTGTATAAATTTACCTTAGGTTTAACTGAGAAATACAAAAACAGTTAAAAATCATGATTGCTGAAACCCAAAGTACAGTGAGTAATCAATCTCACAAATTCTAATTCATTTATTACCTAAAACTAGTTGTAGCTACCCATAAGTGTAAACGGCAACACTGAAAAGCCATAACATCACCATGATTATCTGAATAGGAAACAACTTTGCATAACTCTTTCTTACTGCCGATCTATTGTCTTTGAGATATAAAGCACTACTTATCATTTGCGTGCAGGAAAAGTATCCCACATTAAGAAATTAAACTTAGCATTTTGTCTTTGATTTTAATTCTCATTTTTAATCATCTCAAAACAAAGAAAAGGTCAGCTATGTGGCTTTACTTAGTGTCACCTATAAATTATTAGTAGTAACTGCCAATACCTTTGAGCATGCATGAGCAGTACATGTGAAGAAAAAAGGTAAGAATTTAAAAGAGAGTAAACTGTGTGGCAGGCAACCAATGCAACCTACCATTCAATCACACAACAACATTGTAAACCCCTATAACTCAACCTCATATCCAGTTCAAGCTAGCTAACTGAAAAGTTGAACCAGTTTGTGCTGACAGTATGGTGAACATTGTAATAGTTAACAAATTGGAAACTCCACGACCCATGGTTTAAAAAAGAAGATATCACATATCTGTTACACATATCTAACAAGTTTAAAAAGTGTTCGCAGCTTTGGCACTAAATTATAAAAATAGGCATTTTGTCTTTGTAAATTCTCCACAAAATATATTTTTTTAAAACCGGTTACAAGTGTCCCATCGGAAATTATACGGGTCAAACTTCAATTTTAGTTATTTTAAACTAGTTTGAAGATTTCTCTTCAGTAGCACTTTAATTAAGCAGTTAAACGATATTGAAATCGGTTCAAATATCATAATATTGCGGGCCCTAAGCTCTATTCAATTCATACATAATACCGGCCGCTCTCACGCATGGCGCCCAGGAAACAGGCCTTTTTACATACGTGCACAATGTAAACTGCACGGCGTGAGTTTGCGTCGGTTCATGTAATCACTCAATAGTTGAGTATACAATATATACAAAACATGACCATGGTTTACATACAAAGTTGCCAAAAGGCATAAAAGGTAGCATTTCCTTCTTAAGATACTACAACCACCAACCGTTATCTGTTCTATTTGATGACAAAGTTGGTTAAGAAACTAGCAAGAGCTAAAATAATTAGACACAAGAGCACAAAGCTTCACATGTAAAATATTCTTCAACGTGGCTGTAAACAAACCATGCATGAATCGAGCAAAACACAAACATACCGGATACACGTGCCCCGATAAGCACCGCACCAGCCAACTCAAAAATGCTTGCGATAATACACGCTTGTCGTAAGGTCAGAACCTTTGCCCCAACCGAAGTTCCAAAAGAATTGGCCACATCGTTAGCTCCGATACCACATGCTAGAACAAAAGCGATAAGAAACCCGACTACGACCATCCAGATCAAGTCACTGTCCATCGGCTCGATCATGGTTAACCTTATGCACTTGTAAAATAAGACAAAAGCGTCCCGTTTCGCTACCAGCTCTTTGTTAGTTTTTGTTAAGTTTTGAGACTAATAAATGTGTAGGAGTCATGCAAAGTTTCCTCTCATCTGCCCTCCTACGCGAAAGGTCTGCATGGTGATGCCGGCAGCAAGTAGCTGGGTAGCAGTGGTGTCCAAACTCGTCAAAACGATGTTAGGCAGTAACTGTGGAAGGCGTGACGACAGGTCGTATATTGACGTTCTCAATTTGTGTTTTGGTAATGATGTCGGATCTTTACATTCAGGTCCTATACAAACGAAAGTTAGTATATTGGCAACATTTGTTTGTTAACGATATACACAGAGTACTCCCGCGTCCTCGTGGAAGCTCAGACGCGTTGCATTGTGGGGCTTCCAAGTAAGACTGCAAGCCCCCGACCTTGGGGCGGGCATTCTTATTGTTCAATAGCTAGCAAAGACAGAAAAACAACAAGCATTAAGTCTCAAACATGAAGCGGCTCGATTTCGCAAAAAATTTTGGGCCTTTGTGTTTAAACTGAATCAGATAAAACTGTTAAAACTCAAGAAATGATTGTACTTGGTAGTGCCACTTGATTGGGTAATGCAGGTGAAACGCTAGCCGGTGTCAAGTATGGGGACGGGGGAGTTTTTAGAGAGGGGTCGGGCTTATTAGAAGGGGGCTTATTAGAAAGGGGGCCTGGCTTATTACAGATTAAGTTAACGCCGTGATTTTTATTTTTCGTTTCCGATTTCTTATGTAGTTCTTTTTCTATTTTTTTTCTAGTTTTCTTTTTATTTCAAATTAGCATTGGCCCTTCTGGGTCACCCCGTAGCGTCTCGCAATTATTTTGTCTGTCCGGAACAGTTAATGTGTCCTTCGATAACTTAACTTGAAAGGACTTCGCAGAGAGAAAAGAAGTACCAAAACATCCTTCGTACAATATTTCAAGAATTAGAACCGGCTGTGGGTCATTGCGCATGAAGACTTTACCTGCTTGCTCGAACTGACGTGTTAGAAAAGGACTGGACCGTGACAGGGAGATGGGAGACAAAAACGGAATCGAAATTTCGACATGCCTGAACGGTCAACGAAGCTTTGAAGCTCCTGGTTAGTTCTGTAACAATTAAGATGGCCGTTCTGGGGGATTGGCTCTGTTTTATTTTATCTGATGTTGTGGTTGGTCTTGGCCCTGGGGTTTAAAGAGCCAAAGTTGTTAAGCCGGCTTGGCCAACGCAGCGAACCAATACAAATGTAGAAGAAAAAAGAGCCAAATCTGAAACCATCCCTAGTATTAGCAAAACCTTTAACCTTTATTGCTGAGGTTTGTACCAACAGTTGTAACCTACATAGCTTTAGAACACAACTAGACGTTGAAGACTCTTATGGGTGATTCTTTGGTTTCTAATTTCTAACATTGACACTTTTACATTGAAGAAAATAAAAGAGGATCTGCTTGGAGTCACTACATCAAGGTGCTGCAACAACTATCTTCTAATAAATCCAGAATGACAAAACTAAATTCCTGCTGATGCATTATGGGCACACGACAACTAATGAGCAGAACGTGTGACGTTCCGTTCTTTTGGCATTTCTAGACACAAACCCGGCTAACCCCAGTAGTTACATCATGAGACCAAGGCTTGATCTGGACTCTCATTTAACACATGAGAGCCACATTTCAACTTCCTGTCAATAAGCTCCACAGATCAATCGAGCCGATAAACAGTTCAGTGACACGAACACTCCGGTTGTTGCTAAACATAACGTCTCTAGTTTTCAACAAGGTGCTGTGCTGCCAGCCATCTGTTCATCTCAAAAAGTTACAGTTGGCTAAAAACTTCACGTGCAAGATCCAGAGAGTATGACCCCGCAGCTCCGCCAGTTGTCCAGGTTATCACTGTAACAGTTGTTGTAACCGTAACATGCTGTGGTGGCTTAACCTAATCCGAAAACATTTTTCCTCGAAATGTAAAAAAAGACCACATATGCATGCACACGAACGAGTCACTCAAAAAGCTAGCTTCGAATCCCTAACCCGTACCCAGGCTCATTTAGTTCCCGTGAAAGGACCCTGCATGGTTGCGACTGATCATGTGCCACGCGTAATGACACAGGCAGCCCAAGCTTGGGGTAAGTTCACCGATTGAATCGATTTTACAATAGCGATTTGTATGCCAGTAAGGACTAATAATAATTTATCCGTTCCATAGTCAGTACTGGCATAGAAAATCGATTCAATCGATCAAATAACACCAAGCTGCCTGTGGTAATGACAGCAACTTTATCATTATGAGAAAAATAATCTGTAGGGAAGGGTGCAATACTTCCAAAACTTAAAAAAGAAAACAATATGTCGGGGTTTTTTTGCTGTTGTTACAAGCAGTTTTCAGTAACATTCAACATCTTTAGCCTTGCTATAAATCTGGTTCTCTGGTACACGAGGTTCTCTCCCGGCCGCCCTACGGAAAATCGCTTATTTATCAAGTTTTGAATTTTTACAGGCCCACTCATTCGAGGGATCAGAGAGATTTGTTGCCGTCAATAGAAGGTAGATTGATAAAACTACAAACCCATGGCCAGTAACAACATGCATGAGCCCTAAAATTCTTTTGGCGTATTTTTTGTTGCAGTTGACAGGTGCACTTGAAATTTTTTGCTGTGAACACAGGTTTGTGCGGCACAAAAGAACTTCTCCCGCTGCCACCCATATAGACGTGTCATAATCGTCACAATGACATCCTCTGCTTGCCCACTCTACTCTGCACGGTGTCTAAATTCTTTTTACTACGGTCCAGGCTTATTTCACTCCTTTGAAAAGACCTTGGCTCCGCTGGTCACGTGCCACAAGGATCCACGTGGTAAAGACATAAGTGTATAAAATCAAAAGAAGGTTGACCAAAAAATTTCTGCGTCCTCACTCGAAGAAGTTGAGTCTCCAAAGCGCTCGTTGATACGAGGCGCCGGATCACCTACAGACGAGCTGAGTAAAACTTTGGAATGCTCTAACGACTCACCAAGTTTGTATTGCCCAAGATATATGTATATATATAGCCTATAAAGTGGTAGATTAGTGAAGAAACGATAACTATATAGAGACAGCATGTGAGTCAAACGCTTTTGAATGCCAAGCATTTCATGACAGGGTTGTATTCCTATGGCTTTATAAGTTTGTTTATAAGGAGGGTAGAGGTTAGGAGGAGAAATCGACTTAAATTTTAAAAAATTCCTGAAAAAATAATGATCGATTATGAAACATGACAAATTAAAAGGCGGGGCGATGTGTTTAGTTTTGTGCTTACTATATGCAGCAAGCATTTTAGTTACACTTTTGGTCGTACCATATTGGTTGTGACTCAGTCAAGAGCCGCATATAATGTATTAAATCCAATTTTTGATGCAGTGAACATTTAGGACAGTGAACCACATGCAAAGAAACTAAAACAAACTCAGCCAACAGCTGCAGACGTTGGAGCTCAGAAGCTTTGCTGTGTTCACTATTGAAATATTAACCGAAATTGACACCAGGTTGACTCCAAGAACATCGACATACATGAAACCGGCTCCAGTAGGAAAATCGAGAAGATGGCGACACTAAATGGAGACTGGCTGCTGCATGGCCTGCAGAGAATGATATTCATTCTTCAATTCCCAACTGCATGCATGGAGGCTGAGACAAAATGAGACACCGCGGAGCAAAACTGTTGTTGAAGGATTACTGAGAAACAATTGCAAGCAAAAGGAAGAAATTCTTAAGTCATCATAAATTAAAGGTATAGGGTTCGGCATATCTAGGTAAAAAACTTTATTCGCAAAACCTGAATTGAGAAACATAAAATCAACAAATTTCAGCTTTTGGATCACTTTATAAACAACTTATAGAATATTTTTTGTTTAAAGTAATGCAAAAGCTGAAATTTGTGGATTTTATGGTTCTCAATTCAGGTTTTGAAGCCTTTTTCGGTTGTCTTGTTGAACAATAAACAAAAAGCATACTATATTTTTTTTAAATACGAAGAGTGTCTATATGGCCGGGAGCCGGCCAAGGAATTGAAAACACCAAATGGCCAGCAGTCTATTCTTTTTTCAATAGTTCAAGAAATGTACGAATGTTGATCATTTGAAAGTCCCTAATATTTATCAAGAATAACTAAGAGCTTTTGTTGACTACAGTATGATTTCCTTTCAACCTTTTGT
>JAOBRD020726017.1:0-14280 GCA_027575215.2 Hydrozoanthus sils
TTTAAACGCCGTTAAAGTTTCAAAATCCGCCAAAAACTCGATTGTGGAAAGTTTTTTTGCGGGGAACCAAATCCGCGAAGGGGGGACCAAAACCGCTAGCGGATTTGGTCCGGGTGGACGGAATATGCTAGCGGATTTGATCCGGGGGCACCAATTCCGCGGGGGGGACCGAATCCGCTGTTACACCGGCGCCGACGTCAAAATAGCCATTTTGCCGGCGTATATAGACCGTCAAGTTTATCGTTCTTTTTCTTCCTGATTGCTTAAGCATTTCCTCAATTTCTAAAAACTTACTTAATTTTTGATACCAAAAGTACAAAAAATAAATTTTAAAGAGCAATTTCGTGTCTTCTAAAACAAGAATGAGGCGGCTTTTTCTGAGCGATTCAGAGAGAGCTTTGTCTTCTTCGAGTGCAAGTCCTTCAGACCAGAACAAAAAACGGTAGGTTGAGTAATGTCCAAATAAATAACTATAAATTTTAGTTTATAACCCAAATTTCACAATTATCCTATAAGACTGAACATTGTTTGATGTGTTTATATATTAAAAGGTATAACTTGTACGAAATTTTTCAAAACAAACTTGAGCAAGTTATAAACGGGCCAAGTTTTCACCTGATCTTCAAAGTTAGGAATATTATTTTATTGTACATGTATAAAAGGAGAATTTTTCGCCATAAACTTTAGAAAAAGTTCTAATTCTTTATTTATATATTTGCTATGTTTCATTTATGAAAAATAGAACTTGCTACAGTCTTAGTCAGTCTAGCTTGAAGGTCAAGGTCAAGTTCAAGTTCAGTTTGTGTTCAAAAACATGGCTGCGGCTTCCGTTTTATTCCGCTGGAACTGCCGTTAAATGAGTTTAACCAAGAGCAATCAAACAAAAGTAACTTGAGTGAAACAAATTGCGACACTAACATATAAGGAGGAACTTTTCAAAAACATTTCGATAAAACAGTGTTAGTCAAAACAGTTAAAATTTGTCTTTGCACAGTGCGAATCGAGTCGCTGCCATTACCAAATACACAGAGATTAATTTAGGACAAGTGAAAATATACTAGCTTTTGTAGATGCTTTCATGTTTATCATTTATTTTATGAAAGGAGCTTATATCCAACTTTAACCCGGGTTTAGAGTCAGTTTTTATTTCTCCCTTTACGTTAAAGTATTATTAATGAATTACAGCCTTGCTCTTTACGTTAGTTCACGAGTTACAAAAATGTTGACTCACTCGTTCGCTGCTTTCACTTGTTTGTTTTCCAATTTTTTGCAATTCTCGAATAAAATCCGTATGTCGCATATTCTATGAAGTAATTCACATACTCTTTTTGAAATAAAATGTACTAAAACCATGCAGTAATCACGGGGCTAGGCACACTCTCTATAACAGTAGTATTTAACAGTTTTTTTTGTATATGTACAATCGAAATGAATGCATGAACCAAAATGGTTATTTATATCTACTGTACGTGTCCCATTAATTTATCACTATAATTTTTTATATACTCAACTAAACTTTTGAAATCAATTTTGAATTATCTTTTGAAATTTTTCCATTCAGACCTCTTTCAAGTAAATTTTTTTAAGAATAACTTATCATTCCAGTTTAAGAAAGTTATTATCATGATCACTAGTCAAACACCCTTGGTATGAATTACAAGTGTTTCTTCATAATTTTACTAGTGGTCAGAATTCATTGGAATTAGTAGTAATTCTGATCATATTCCTCTTTTGATTTAAGATATAATCAAAATTGAAAGCAAATTAACATTTAAAAACAAATAGAAAATAATATAATAGAAGCCATATGGCATGTATTTTGTGATGTTTGCAATGTTCAGAACAACATAATATAACTTGTTTCTTTAGAACATCCATGTTCTGGACTGAAGAACATGACAAGCTGCTTTGCAGAGAAATCCTTTGTATTGAACCATTTACTGGTAACAAAAAGGGGACCACAGCCAGGGTCAAAAATGGCAACAGGTGGCAGACAATCTACCAGCCATTGATCAGCCAAGGTTCAGTTTTAAGCAGTACAAGTCTGTAAGGGATAGGTATAACGTAATTGCAGATAAACTAAGCGGAGAATTAAAAAGAGAGAGGAGAGAGTCAGGAACACAGAGATGACAGAAGTGGAGAAAGCATTAGAAGAGCTAATAGAGATTGAAGATGCAAGTGATGCAGAAAATGTGCTAACTGAAGCAAAAAGGAGACAGCAAAATGAGGATAAGGAAACTGCAGAGGGTATAAGAAAGAAGGCAATGGAGCGTCTAGGACTGACCTCAAAGCAAAAAGAAAAGGAAGATGAAAAGATAGAAGAAAAGGGTAAAAAGAAGAGAAGATCAAATGGCAGTGATGCTCTGATGTATCTTAGAGAAAGGAATGAAAGCATGAAGGAACAGATCTAGAGATTGGAAGAAATGAGAATGAAACAGGAGCTTGATTTGCAAGCAAAAAAGCAATGATGACTTCATGCAGCTGATTGTTTTACAACAACAGCAACAAGCCAAGGCCCAGCAGGATTTCCAAAACCTTATGTTTTCTGTGTTGGCAAGATTTGCCCCAAAAGAGTAACTATGCATTTATTTTATTGTACTTTAATTTTCTATTATCAATCGATGGCTTAAAAATTTTCTGGAGAGAAATTTTTTATTAAAAACATTTGTATATTTACATTTTTTACCAGACCTGCCATGTTATTGAATTAAATAAAAAAAAGTTATTTGTTTTTACATTAACATGTAGGTCTGAAGTCTCATCATGGCAAAATATTCAAATTGAATAATTAAAGGATGACAAACATAATTGAGAACTTGAATTTTTAAACTTTATTCTTGATCTGCATATATATTGTACGGATTCTTTTTGTACACAAATTACATATTAAACTTCAAATTATTAACTGTGATCTTCACTTGCAAAATTGTATTTTTAAAATAAAATCAATCCATACAGTTTGCTGTTAATTCCTTTTATCAAGTCAATATTTTAATTAAAACTCAATAAGACAAAATCTCCCAAGTGCTTCTAGCTATACTGGTTTCTTCCCTCTGTGTAAAACTTGCCGTAAGAAGTGTTTTGTGTATGTAGCCATTACATGAGAAACCACTTAACTGATAATTTTTTTTATGTGAAATATTCGTGTAACAGTGGAGGTTCTAAGTCAAAAAACTCTGAGGTCTGGTTCCTATATAGGCATGTTAAGGCATTTCTTAGGATAGCTGCAACAACGTAATACTTTCCAATAGAGCTTAGTTGAATCTTTAAGTTCGTTTTAAAGTCAAGAAACTTGAAATACTCCACAATGTCTCTAAAAAGCCACTCTACAGATTCACGCACAGTGCTCATTGAGGTATTAAATACTTGTTGTTGAGATGTCAGTACTGCATGTTTGTATGGACCTTGTAGATGCACCCTCAAAGGATATGCAGGGTCTCCTAACAAGCACATTGGTGTGCCAGCCGTTGAGAAGGCATATCTTTCAAGCTGGTTAAGGAGCTGTGATTCTGTCAGCATTCTGGCATCATGTTTTTTACCCTCTACAAGTTAGAAATTTGTTTCAATTTCAGCATTTTATTCAATGTATAAGAAATTTCTTAAAAAATGAGTTTGTTTTGCTTGTGAACTAGTAGTTTCCATACAGTACTATAAAAAAACAGAATAAAGGAAATAGAACTACAACCAGAAATTTTTTTTTATAAAAATGTAAATTAGCCAAAAAAACTTTTTTATAGTTCACATAGCTTTTAAGAAAAGAGTGCTTGCTTAAAGCTAGCAATTTCCGACCTTTTTAAAAATTCAAACCTGGGATTTAGTTCTATAAAATTCCAGACAAAATTTATATAGGAATTATACTATTCTATATGCAAAAAAAGTAGTGATGTTCATTGTTTCTAGTTAGTAACACCCATGCAAAACTTGTATAGGACCCTCGAGCTCTATGCTCTCAATATCTGGCCCATTTAATATGAGTGAATTTCTTGGTTCTTACCGAAAGGACCAGAGAGGTGAGCTATCATGCCAGATGGTACGGTCACTGATTGGTAATTCAGAGCATGGACTCTCTTGTGCCCGTTGTACACGATACGTTGTTTTTCCCCTGGACGACAGATGGGCCTCACCGTGCCATCTATGAATCCGAAGCAGTTGTCCAGTGCTGAGCCTTTCCGTGACACTGCATCGGCATAGTCTTCTAGTTTTCGGTGGGTCAATAGAAAGTTGTTCCACTGAGTAAGCCGATCGGCATGATTATCATAAAGATAATCAACCACCGTGTTTGTGATCATCGCAAGACTGGGACTGGCTTTTCGAAGCGATGGATCATGTCGCTGTACCTGGTTGGGTACGCAAAGCGCTTTAAAACAATGCACAGACCCTCTGTTCCACTGCAAACACTTCGCTGTGGACATTTAAACACATCGGGAATCTGTAGAGCATCAGCTAACATGGGTATATCGTTTTTCTCCACAAGGAATTCTGCCTTACACTCAGCTGGGTCGAGTAATTCTAAGTCAAATTTCCCGTGTTCGTAGGGAAACAACGGGTTTTTGGAAGTGAACTGTTCAGTTAAAATCAAGAACTCGTCTTCATCTATGTCTCCTTCATCATATGAGAGCAAAAGAGCATTCCAAGTGTCTTGAAAACTAGCCATCTTCACCTCCACAACGTTTGTTTACATTTTGAAAGCGCCGCGTCATCCTTTGTTTGCTTAAAAGGGAACAGTCACGCTATGCGTATGATCAAAACTTTAGCTGAGATCTGACAGCAGCTTTGTTGTTTGTCCAATCAAAATCGCCCAGCGAGTTCTACTCACGTTCCTCCACGGGATGATTTGACACCGCCGGCGAAAAAGTGTTTCGATCAAGAACCTTGTGTCAGAAGATTTGCGGACATAGCAAAATCAAAGATTATAATTGCTATTAACTGAATTGAGATTTAGGAACTGTGGAAAGTCGACAACTTTCATCTAAGAAACAAATTATTACGCCTAAGTTTCAGTTTCAATTTCAAAGATCATTTTACCGGCCATGAATATTGTGCTAATTTATTTGCATTTCGGAATTCGCAGTACTCGCAAGCAGCAATTGTTCTCGGCTCCTTTATGAGTTTATACTTTTATTTTCTATCCTTTCCTTCAATATATATAAAAATATATATATATATATACATGAATAGATAGTCAATTAACGATCGTGATTTTTGGGTAGAATCAAGGGTGCAAGTCCCTTAGATCTTGGGAAATAACTTGCAAGCGTTTCGGCGAAGGAACACGAGTTGATGCCATTAGCGGGCTAAACACTTCTCGGTGCTGCGAATAAAATATATATAATTATGTATCAAAATCAAATCACCATGAAGATTGAACGGTCAAGCTACAATCGTTTAGGTTATCTAAAAATCGGTGATGTGTACATACAGTGTATTTACGAAACTTGACTCGTTTTCTAATAAAACGGTCAACAAACAACATCGATCATTGCCCTCGAAAAGATGCTGGCAAAAGTTACTTTGTTTATCCTTGTATTTAACTATAATATCTCTGTTCAGTGATAATGTTACCTTATTTGAACAAACGACAACATTTTCTGTTCAACATTATTATCCCATTAACCCGTAAACACTGTAATCGCTCTAAGATAAAAATAATACTAAATGAATATAAGAGCGATGCACGGTTCGGACTGACAATAAGAACTAGACAAGAACAATAGAAGCCCGGCTCTTTATCCGATCGCTTGTGGCAAACTTCAAAAAAAAAATTGAAAACTAAAGTAAAAACAACCTAACGAGAGAGGATTCAGGAGTAGCTATTCACAACTAGCAAAGTAAGTATACTAACCTCTGCTGTCGCTGCATTTCAAAGGCGAGGAGATCCGCTGGGAAGTCCATGTCGCCCGTGGAAAACATCTCATAAGATTTAAACAATTTTCAAGTCTCCTGGACTCTTGGAGATAACCAGATACGTTTATGGCTCAAACGCGATACTGCTTTGGCTCTTATCTACACCGAACAGAAGCACTGCCTCTCGAAACTACTTTAGTGTAAACAACTTGGTCAGTCATTCTGAATCAAGTCGACGTCGAATTTCTCGATATATATAACTTTTTGGGGTATAAAACAATAAAATAATACCCAAAGAACGCAATATGATGACTTTAAAAACTAAAAAGGTGATTCTAGGCATACGATGTTAAAATACAAGAGAAATAATCTAAGATTCAAAACGACCATACACTAAACTTAAATCGTTCCGGGCCGGAAAGAAATTTTATAACTTAAGATTTTCGGAGCATGCGCAGAACGTGATTGACGCGACAGCTCGACTCGCCCAAATCCCCCTGCTAAACTGACGTGGTCGTCCCATCTCACGTGACGCGCGTACTCGACAAATTAATATTCCTCTTCTACCACAGAAACAGTAGAACTTACAAAAACGGTATCAAGATAAGTAGAGGCAACAGCACTAATAAAAACATCAGCAGCAGTAGGAACAATTTGTTAAAAACAGCAACTGAGCAACAAGAACGACAATATAGAAATAGAATTATCATCAAATACAGTAACCTAAGCAACAAACACAATAACATCAAATTCAAGAAACACAATAACAGCATTAACGACAAAATCAATAAAATAACAGTAGCGTTATCAAATACAGAACGTACAGCTCCTCCCTCCCGGGATACTTCGGGGTTAAATTAAAAGAGTAGGAATGACCGTCGGAAAAGTGCCCAAAATACCCTAAGAAATACTAAGTCACATAAAATTTTTTACCCTAAAAAATAATACCTCTCGGTTTTAAAATTACCCTACAAAATATCAATTTAAAGGCTTTCATTGGATAGCTAGCGGGTGGGGTCAGTGCTTATTCCGCTTGTTTTGCGCCGTGCGTGAAAAAACTTATATGCCGCGATTAGGTATTACTATTTGCGGGTGGAAAAGATATTAGATTCATTATCTTGTTGCTTAATAAACTTTGTTGTTGTTGTTGTTGTGGTTCATAAAAACGCGTGCGTAGCAGGACGTTCGTCAAAGGACTTTTGAGTTAACTTCTTGCTTAGTGCGCATGTTTGTTGAAAGACGGGACTGCAAGCAGTCTAATAGCTTCGTGTTTTTAACCCTAAAAAATACCTGGCTCTTGGTTTAACACAGGATTTCTTTTAACAACCCCTAAAATAATACCGGACTGGCAATTTTAACCCCTAGAAAGTACGACAGTCATACCTAACACCCAAATATAGGAAATTTCCTCCTCCCCCTCCTCCCCCGCCGGGCGTACAGCGGTGCTAACAAACATATCAAAAGCAACAAATTAAAGACGCTAGCATCAAAACAACCATTCGACCGATGTTTTATTCGACCCTATTTTTTATTAGCTTTGACAATCTCTGGGGCTACATTATCGCATATATTCAATCGAAAGGCAATGTACTTTTAATTATAATTTGAATACAATCCTTAATAGAAATATCTGCTTGATGCTTGCATGGATATTTTCTATAATGCTAAGTGAGAAACTGAAAGGATGCAATTCAGTGATTAGTTTTGCATGTTCTAGAATTTACTATTTTGCTATAATTGTTCAGTTACAATTGTTATTGCAATCATTATCACTTGCCTTCGTCATCACTTGCTTTAATCAGCATCATTTGCTATCTCGTTTATCACCTTTTATCATCAGCATCACTAGCTGCTTACGTCATCACTTGCTATTTTCAGCAGCATAGCTGTCTATGTCATCGCTTGCTATTTTTAGCATCACTAGTTGTCTACGTCATCACTTGCTATTTTCAGCATCACTAGTTGTCTACGTCATCACTTGCTATTTTCAGCATCACTAGCTGTTTACGTCATCACTTGCTATCATAAGTATCACTTGTTATCATTACTACTATCATCATCACCAGTTGCAATCATCGTCATCATATGCTTAGATCGATCATAGTCCTTGACTATCGTGATCACCTCCATTACTTGCTATCATTATCACTTACTTTATCTTTCTTTGCTATTTAATATCATTACTGCTTACTTTTATCATCAGCACTTGCTGTCATCTAACCACTTGCTATCATTACCACCGCCTGATATTATTATTCTCAATGTATCAAAAGTTTGAAATAGTAAGGTGCTCTCTGATTATAAAAAAATGAAAATAGTTGAATTAATTACATAGGTTTTCGCGGTCAAATTATAGCCTTCGGTTGCTTAGAACTGCGAATAAACAACAAAAACCTACGTAACAATTCGAAAACCTTTATAACCGGAGAACAGTTCAACATTTTTTTGGAGTGCATGCCTGGTTATGACTCGACTGTTCTTAAACAATATTCATAATTGCAATTATTGTTAACACTTTCACTGTCACTGTAGTTTAAATAGCATCATCCCTCTTTCTGTTTTTCAAAATATCTATTAACATTACTACTCGAACTCCTACTCGATTTACTAACTTAAGGTGAGTTATATGCACTACCTACAGGCATGCCTCGTGAGTTTGCACTCTTTCAAGGTGTAGCTGGTGAGGTTTTGTAAATTCTAGGTGTGCCTCCTGAGTTTATACTACCTCTAGGTGTGCCTTCTGATTTTGTACTATCTCTAGGCGTATCTCCTAAGTTTGTACTATCTCTAGGTGAGCTTCCTGGGTTTGTACTTTATTTAGATATGCCTCGTGCGAAACACTTGCACCTCACACAGGAAGTCTTGCAATTAATGATAATGATTACAATTTCTTCGAACGCAATTGATGCATAGACTGCTACATTTTGCACTAAGGAATATTCAAAATTGTGGTTGGACAGTGTAATCGGACAGTTGGCTGTAATTGGATACCAGCTGTAATGGGACATTTACATGAGCCAATTTTAAGTCCTTTCGGTCAAACCCACCAATCACAAGATTGCTTTCAATTACTATAGCAGCGTAACACCTGAAAGTACCAACCTTTCGGAGCATGGGCTAACGTGGAGGAATTTGTAGTTTAAGACAATGTATCTACTGAAAGCATTTAATGAAGACTGCAATTAAAAGCTTATGTTCAAATCGCTAGTGCACATTTTTGGGAAATTGTAATGATTAGGATTAATTGGTATAAGAAGACTCCATGTCGTCCAATTCAGACTGTAATCAAACTCATAATATATGATGTATAGATTGGACTCTTTTCAGTCCTATTACTATTAATAAATGATCAAACTTCATACATACCCTCAAAACCAAACAATCATTCTTGCATTGAAATTGCAGGAAAATAATTGAAGTTGATCAGATTTAAAGGAACGGCATAACCACTTACTATTTTTTAGGCACCCACCCCTCCCTAACAAACTTTAAAATTTTAGTTCTGTCTGTTACATTTTGTACCCCAAGGTCAACCAGGTGTTCTTCGGTTAATGTCACAAATAAACTCCCGTCTATCTGTTTTTTCTTGAAAGTCCCTTTATATTCAGACAGATGGAGCAGTTTGAGGCAGTCTATCACCTGGTTGACTGTCAAAGACTCGATGAGATTCTCATCTACAACCCTCCTGAGTTCGTCAAGGGTGGTGAGAGCGTTTGACTTAGATCTGTGACTACGCTTGCAAAAAAACCGTTTTATGGATTTCAGTTGAGACGTACCTGCATGATGTTGGTTTTGCTCTGTGTAAAACTCTTGTGTCTCAATGTAATTATAGTCGTGCTTGTCCTCATCGTCATTGCTTGAACGGAAAACCTCATAATTCACCCCTACTTCTTCCTCCTCAGAAAACGGGGCGGTTTCAAGGACTGGTTCATGTCTCAAAGAGGTGGTTCTAACTGGAACAATCGGGTTCGGCTCTAAACCGATTCCACTATCTTCTGGCCTATCTGGGGACGCAGGAGGTGACTCTAACTCAAACGCTTTAACGTACTGACCTCCAATGTCCCAGTTTTGCCTATTGCTTGCGGGTAAACAGCAATTCCGGGAAGCTGTAGTTTCCTTGTTCGCTGGCTTAGGTTTGACTTGCGGTTCAAGTTCCGAGAAGCGAACGTTCTTCGTTGATACTTCTTCAGAGTGTGTCTGTTTATTAGCACGCTGGCTTGTGATTGGTAGAGGCATTGCTTTGCCAGGTTTAGGCGGTCTTGGAGGTGGGACGAGATTTTGATTATCGTCCTTTGCATCCGAGCAAGATTCTTTGTTTGGTGAAACCTCTCCTTCGTTCTCCGGATCTGTCCATTCGTCAGCAGCTGCATCATCAGAATCGTCGTTCATTTCCGGGTCAGATGAGTTGTCTCTTGGAGGAACAACCGGAGGAATTTCTTCGTAATCTAAATCTATTTGCTGTATAGTGTCGTTGCTGAAATAAGCATTCAGTTGACTCTGCTTCTTTATTTCGTCAAGATTAACCCCATCATGAAATTCTTTACAGATTCTTGCGTATGTTGATTCACCCTTTATAAGTCCGAGCGCCGGAGAAAACGTTATTGACAGGTCCGTTGGGAAGGTTACGACTGTCACATTACGTCCGTTTCTCGAGGTAGAAATTACGGTTGACTCGTGTTTTAGTTCCTTTAATGTTATAACCCCAAGAGAAGACAGATTTACTTGGTTGTCTTGAGTAACGAACTCATCAGAGGGACTGTTGTTGTCGATTGTTTGTCTAAACTTTACCCTTAAAGGGAAAGAATAAGTATTCAGGGCTTCCACTAGAAAGTAGTCCTTAAAATCAACGAGCGGTTGAAACCTTGCCTTCTTTAAAAATGGTATTTGGACTCGGTTGTGTGGCTTCTCGGTGTTCTTCAACTCGACGTACCAAATGTTTGAAAGAAGGATCTTGTCTTTAAGCTCAAACACGGCTCCCTCAGCTATCTGCGGTCGTTCAAGTGTGTCAAGGGCACGAGCATATTTAGGATATAACTTGAACAGTTCCTTAACAGTTTGGCATTCTGTTACGAGGCAGTCAGGTACTATGTCTAGTTTCAGAGGACAAGACAAAGGAATGCAAACTTCGCCTAGTTTTCCAGTTTCGCCAATAACTTTCTCAGTTTGTTGGACTGTATGAAGCTTTAATATTTGTCCTGCAGGCATTGTTTTCTCGTTAGTTGACTCATACACTCCTTCCTGAACTTGTACGATTTGTGGAAGACAAAACTCTTCCAAAAACTCCTCGATTTCGTATTCTTCGTCGCTCCAAACTAACGAGTCTAGATTGACCATCCTTATTTTCGCCAAGGCCTTTAAGATTGCTGCCATGATGAGATGTTTGGTTGCTTTTAATTAGATATTCACCATTCCTTCCTCCTGATTTCATTTGCATAAAGATTAACGCAAACCAAAGACAGGAAGCGTTTTGTTTGTACCTTCAGTCTTGTGATAATGCTTGAAACAAACGCAAAATAAAAGCTGAAAGCAGTCAGTTTCACTATTTATGAGTTTTTAACACACTTTCATAAATGAAAGCTGATTTCGTTTCTAATTGAGCCTTAACGTTAAACCCGCTGGAGCGTGCATTATAATGTTGTCTCCGGATTACAATCGATTGGTTACTTGACCTTTCTGCCCAATCGAGCTCCTGTTTCCACTGGTAGCCCAAGCTCAAAATCTGTATAGATTTACTAGAGAATTTGATGTATGTTAAAGCTCAATATTCGTATAATTTAATTAGAGAATGTATGGAGTCTCTGACGTTGCTCTAAATCATAAGAAAGTTCAATAATAAATTCACCATGTCGTCTTGTATTTCTGACGAAGTTTGAGCTGATTTCTTGTGGCAAGTGAATACACTACATCTCAGCGAAGTCAGCTCAAATTTCGTCAGATCATACATAAGAACCACAAGGCGGCAAGGTGAGTTTTTTTGTATTGAGCTTTAATATAATTTAGAGCAACAAATCCAGACCTCAGAAGCTCCATACATTCCCTAAATAAACTATACGAATATTGAGCTTTCCCCATACATTCTCTAGTAAATCAATACAAATTTTGAGCTTAGGCTACCTGTACTGTTTCATCAGGTCCCGATCGAAATACAGTTTTAGATCACTGGCAATAACTTGAGCTAATTGAGCTACAGGTTTTGATTTTGCTGACACCTTTGTTAAGTGGACATTGGCTGGAATTATTTTTCGATGCGAGAAAGGTTTAACAGTTTTTTTAAAAGAAAACGAATTAAAAGTTAAGTTTAAGATTTTAATTCTTAAAAGAATTGTAAAAAAATATTAAAAAATAACGACATTGATTTTTTCCCCCAGAACAGTTATCAGAACCTTGCTCTGATAACTTTATTAATGCTTTGGGTTCCTTCTTTTACCAACCTCATATCTTGCAACCGACCAGAATTACTGACCACACTGCAACTCTGATTGATAACATTTTCTTTAATTCTATTGAGCACTTTACTATAAGTGGGAATATTGCCTATGACCTCACTGACCACTTGCCCAATTTCATAATGATAAGCAAATATGGCTCACTTCCTCCGAATATTAAGGTATATAAAAGAGATTATTCAAAACTTGAAAAATCAGCTTTGGTTGGTGAAGTTCAATCAATAGATTGGCACACTGTATTTGCTTCTGACTCTGATCCATCTGGCATGTTTGATTCATTCTATTCCACAATATCTAAGATAATAGATAAATATATCCCTCTGAAACAACTATCTAAGAAAGAATTAAAGTTTCGATCCAAACCCTGGATAAGCCCTGCAATAAAAGTATCCATACATGTTAAAAATCAATTATATAAAAAATACTTAAAGACCAAATCTCCATATTATTATTGTAAATTTAAATGTTATAGAAATAAATTGAACCATCTGTTAAAAATTAGCAAGAGACAATATTATAATAATTACTTTTTGGAAAATATTCATGACAGTAAAAGAGTATGGACTGGTATAAAACAGATCATTCACTTTAAACCACAAACAAACCAAAGAGTTGTCAAAATTATTACAAATAATAGTGTAATGACTGATCCTCACAAAATTGCTAATGCCTTTAATGATTACTTTGCTAATATTGGAAAGGACCTCGCAAGCTCGATACCAAATGTTCCAAATTCTCCTTTTGAGTACTTAGAGAATTCGTCATATAGTAGTTTCTATATTTTTCCAACCACAGCCAATGAAATTGAAACTGAAATTAATAAATTAAAATCTGGAAAAGCTTCTAGTCCCTTTAGCATACCTATTGCTATTCTTAAATTGCTTGCAAGTGTGATATCAAAACCACTGGATGTCGTATTTAATGCTTCTTTCTCAACTGGGATTGTTCCCAGCAGTTTTAAATTTGCAAATATAATACCCATTCATAAAAAAGGGTCACATACTAGCCTATCTAATTACCGTCCAATCTCACTATTATCTGTCTTCAATAAGCTACTTGAAAAGATTATGTGTAATAGATTAGTAAATTTCTTAGAAACAAACAAAGCATTTTTTGATAATCAATTTGGCTTCAGAGCTGGGCACTCGACTAATCACGCTATTCTTAGTAATATCGACGAAATTCAGAGAGCAATTGATGACAAAGAATTCTCATGTGGCATATTCTTAGATTTCAGTAAGGCATTTGACACCATAAATCATGAGTTATTGCTAAAAAAACTGGAGCACTATGGTATACGTGGCATTGCAAAAAATTGGTTCAGGTCCTACCTTTCTAGCCGCAAACAAACAGTGACTGTCAATAATACAACTTCTACTCCTGTAAATATCTCTTGTGGCGTCCCTCAAGGATCAGTCCTTGGGCCAATACTATTCTTGTTATATATTAATGATTTTCACTGTTGCTCTGATTTCTTTGACTTTCACTTATTTGCAGATGATACCAATTTATTCTGCAAGCACAAAAGTCTACTTTCTCTTCAGACTGATATAAATAATCAGCTTACTAATGTCATTACTTGGCTCTGTGCCAACAAGCTCCCCTTAACATAGAAAAATCGAGCTTTGTTATTTTTCATCAACCACAAAGAAAAACAACATCAGATTTTTATCTGATACTAAATGATAAACATTTAAGGAAAGATCAGTATATCAGGTACCTTGGTGTCCTGATCTCCAAATTTAAGATGGAAACCTCAGATTTCTAGCGTTGCAAAAAAAAATCAAGAGAAGTACTGGAATCCTATCAAAGCTACGATACTATTTTAATATTAATATTCTAACTAACCTCTATTACTCATTAATTTATCCATTTCTGACATATGGAATCATTATTTGGGGTAATACATACTTTACCACACTACAACCATTATATATATTACAGAAAAAAGCAATGCGAATTATTACATTCTCCAGATTTGATGAGCACT
>JAOBRD020726119.1:0-14279 GCA_027575215.2 Hydrozoanthus sils
CACCATAGTAAGGTGTCTATCCTGGTGTAGCATTGGTACACCTTCCAGTGTCTGACTAGACATTCACCATAGTAAGGGGTCTATCCTGGTGTAGCGTTGGTACACCTTCCAGTGTCTGACTAGACATTCACCATAGTGAGGTGTCTATCCTTGTGTAGTGTCGGTACAACTCCCAGTGACTAACTAGACATTCACCATAGGTAGGTGTTCATCCTGGTGTAGTGTTGGTACAACTCCCAGTGTCTGACTAGACATTCGCCATGGTGTGGTGTCTGTCCACGTTGTTAACTAAGTTATAGTACTCTCTTTCGCTTAGGTGGAGCAGTCATTTGAACTTGCTGGGGGAACCCAGGAGGTTGCAATTCAGTGCGAGGTATGCACGAATAAACAGGACACTGCGGTGCAAACAGATTTGCCTGACATCCTAGAGGATCTCAAGCAGCAAGTAAAGAGTTTATCTAAGATAGTAGCAGAACTGACAGAGCTTAAGGAAAAACAAAGCTCACCTACATCGCCTTTAATGTGCGAATCCAGTAGGTTGTGTAAGTGTGAGCGCCAAGTTGAGGGTAATAATGTTAATTCGAATACACCTTCAGTACTTCCACTGCCTGCTGTTGTTTTAACTCAGACCGTTCCACCAGTGCGGCCTGAAAGCGATCCTGCTGTACAACCAGCTCTACAGACTGCATCTGCGGCGAAAAACTTTGTTTTCCCTGATCACCACGACCAACCTAACTTGACAACTAAAATCAACAGCAGCAAGAAAGCTGACAATGTCATTCGCGGTCCAACCAATGAACAGAAGCGCAAAGTGGAAGCCATTGTCTTTGCGAGCACACAAATTGTTGCCTCAGCTATGGCGGCGGTGAATGTGTTATTTTCAGAAGAGGAGCTTTGTAGCGGTAACACGTCGGGTGTTGGTGGCTATAAACAACTTGATACTCTTAAGCTAAGTTTTTTGGCGTCAGTACTCCGCAGTAAATATGATTCACCCAAGTTTGCGGAGCAATGGGCAGACATAAAAATGAGAATTAATGTTCGCTGTAGGGGAAAAAGAAGAACTGTACTGAGAAGACTCCAAAAACTAAAAGATTCCAGCTAAATTTCTACGGAAGTTTTTTTATATATTTATATTTTTGAAAAACGTTTTGTTCTGAATATCAAATTCTCGACAGTAAATGTTATAGCTGTATATGGGTTGTTTATTCTAGATCAGTTACATGCGAATGGCGTATCGCTCGAAAACGAATGAACTGCAACAGTTGCATGGTAATAGCACAGTAGTTGTGTTAAGGACGGTTCAATTATACGTAGCGATATATGCTAAAGCATAACATCGTCTTTTTCCTGTTGCGTGAAATTTCGTTTTTTTGTTTGTAAAATTTTTGGGAACGAAAAAAGGAAAATTTTAATTTTCTTGCTTTTTCTTTTATCAATGTTTGCATTGATTCGCAGTTGTTTTTCTCAAACCACAACCAGGTTTTTAACGTGTCAGTGCATGTGTGATTGAGTGGTTATAATTTTATTATCACTAACCCTTGAAACAACTGAGTGTAATAATCAAAGTGTAGTAGGCAAGAATACACAGAAGTATCCCCTCCCCAAAGAACTTTTTGGTCGACAAGCAATGGTTTAGGCGTGTCTGCTGTACTTGGCCCACCCTGCAAAACACCTCGCCTAACTCCCTTTCAGAACTAGGCGTTTGGCCTAGCTCTTGTTAAATGTCTGGCGGTATTTTCAGTTTTTTCTTCAATGCGATATCATTTAGGCATTGCTGTCGTTGCAAAAACACTTTATCATCCCCTCGTAAATACGAGTCAACCCACTTGGTGAGGCGACATCCTTTTCTACCTTTTTAGTTACTTCATAAATCCCGCTTTCAATCCACATTAAAGAAGCTTTCTGACCATAAAAGTTCTAAACGCTTTTATTGATAATAATTTCCTAATCTAACATTTAGACCTCACTTTTTTTAGAGTAAATTCGGGCTAAAGAAAGATATAGTTTATACTATCATAATTTAACCTACACAATGTCATTCTGGTTTGTCCATTGGCAATAATTTAAGATGTATGTTAATACTTTTTGAAACAGAGTCCACGTTCTTTAATGGAAATTTCGGTTACTACTACAATGAGCGCATTCTAGATGTTTCTCTGTTCAACAGCCCGTTCACTGTTTGGTCCCAATATACAGTTAGCAGTTTCACATTATGTCTCTCTTTTAGGTTCGTTCACTCTCGTTTTGTCAGCACCAAAAATTGGATTGCAAATACATTTTTGTTTTGTTTAATTTATTTTGGCTTTCAGGTACAAGAAAGGTTTGCATTAGTAAGCAGTACAGTTTTGTTAACCTTTTAAAAACCACTGAAAACACTTTGGACGTGTCTAGCAGATTAAAAGATAGTTTAGCTAATGTTTAAGAATTGAAGCCGACCTTGCATGATTTTTTTTATCTGGCTCAGTGACACATTAGTCTCTTGCCGAAAAAGCCGATAGTTTATCAGTAATTTAATAGTTCAACCGAAGATCATTTTTGAGTTCTTGCTACCTCATCTAGTTACCAAAGGTGGCGAGTTTGCTAGCCTTTAAATCATTGGCTAAACCAACATCTAAGTCTTGCGAACCTCGACTGAAGAGTTTGAGCGAAAGGTGAGTTAACTAGCTTGTGTTACTAAAATACATGTATGCAGGTGATCGATAGGTGCTAATAAGGAGGCAGCAGGCGTATTCTAGTGTGTTTATGGTCACTATACCTGGTGTGACTGTTGGACTTGCGTGCACTAACCTGAAGTCTAAACACACGACTATACTAAGAATAAAAAATGGCAAGTGTACGGGGTAAGGGAACAACAAAACTTTTTTTCTTTCATTTCGTGGTTTAATCTTCGCGTCCTCATTTAATAAGTGTGAAAGCAAGCTACCTGTTTATAAAAATATGTGTTTGTTTTTGGTGGTTATGTTTATACAACCCATACAGAAAACGGTAACTTAAAGATGGCAATAATCACGTAGCAACGTTAAAGGGTACCCATCAAAATCGCATTGGGGCTAACAAATGACCCAAGCCGGATTACATGCACCTTGCAAGAATGACACATCAATTGTAGTCCACTCTTGGTGGCGCCTACTTGCATTCCCAAAATGCTTTACTCAACGTTATTAGATTTTTAGTTAAACGCCTCCCCTCAAAGCAAGTATCTAGCATCTTCATTCTAAATTGTGTCTGTTTGCCCCCCCCCTCCCCCCCCAAAAAAAAAGCGTTCAAATCTATAACAAGATAGGAACACAAAGGCAGTGGAATGTATTATTAATTCTATAGAAACCTTTTTTAGAAATGGTATCTTGAATTCCGGATATCGATCCGGTATAGTGGTCTGTCCAAAGCCGGTCACAGGGGGAATTAACCCTATAACTAAAATTGTAAACTGTGCGGCACCCAATGTCGACTATGCAGTTTGAACACACTTCAGCCAAGTTGCTATCCATAATTACTAATATGTTTTTTGTTTTTATCAGTAACTTCGTTATTTTCTGTTACCATTGCTGTCAATGCCGAAACATCAGCGAATCAACACTTTAGAAGAAATGAGTTTCTTGTTTTAAAATGTATAGGAAGTGTACTTGCGATCTTCGTCCTACATCTATACCCTAAAGAAGGATCTAAAGATGCCTAGCTACACTGGGTTACCGGTGAAGAAGGCTCAAAGTTTCAAATAAACTGAGAAGAATGCTAAGCTAAGTTAAATCCTTTCACTAGCCAAGTGACTCATAGTAGGGCCGGCGCTTATCTCCGGTTTCTGTGAGAGCAGAAGACATTCCCCCCCCCACCAACGACTGTAAAGGTCCGCAAAACTCCACTTGATAATAAAAGTAATAAATAAAAATAAATAAAGACTACGTTGGAAATGATCAACAAAGCATATTTAGAAACACTTTAACTTACCAGTAAAACAGCCTCAATGCACATCCACTATCGGAAAGACGTCGACTTTGAAGTAGTTGTGTATATATGTTAGATAGTGGAGCGTTATAGATTCTGCCGTGATATCACATTTTCACTAACCCTTGAGTTAACGATGAAATATATTTGCTTATGAAATAAACTATATCCACCACAAAGAAATTTACTTTTCAAACCTTTTTAAAGAGAGAAAACTGTGTCGGGGGTGGTCCCAAAAATGTTTGGTCGCACTTCCCCAGCAAAATTCCTGGGTACGGGCCTGGAGAGTCTTTGGCTCCTCCTGCACAAGACACTAATCTATCGCAGGTTAGCCCCCAGCGGGCTGGTACTCATTTATACAGCGGAATCGACTGGAACAAAGTCGGGTAAAGGGTCTTGCTCAAGAACACAACACAGTGGTCTGGCCGGGGCTCGAACTCGCGACCTTAGGATTAGGAGCCGAACATACTAACCACTCGGCCACTGCGCCGCCGACGAGGTGAATGCAGTTGAATATTAAGTAAACTGAACCTTTCAAGAGCATGTATCTTTTGTCAAAGTACCGTAAAAGAACAGAAAGGATCGTTAACGAAGACACTTGCTAACCGTGTTCAAAGCTGTTGGTTTAAAAAAGGTTTTTGCTAAGAGAGTAGACAAAAAAGGTAGAAAGGAAAGTGTGTTTGCATGGATTTTTGTCTTATACATTCTTGTAAACAAACTCGTTCTTTATTCCAGGGCATATGTATGTCTGAAATAATATTTATCTTGGAAAAAACGAAAGTCCATTTAATCTAAACAGAGTTTGCAAGTAATAAGTTATTTTTTATCTCAAATTCTTGTTGCTCACACAACACATAGACTTTTTGTTCACGTGAAATGACTGGACATGAGTACTTCTGAGTGAAGATTACTTATTTGTGATGATACACTTGTCCTAAACCTTACGTAATCCCTTTCTTATCGCTATTAAGGTTAAAAAACAACCCCTTTTTAAAATTGTGTTTGAGCCCTTGAAATTCTAACTTGGAAGAATCTTTAGTATTTCTTTACCCTGAAAACTGCAGTCGGTTGTTACTTGCTTCGATTTTAGTTTATATGTGTTCAAACACTGAATGATTTAATTATTGAATACTAAACAGAAATATTGAATGCTAATTTACGGAATAATAAGTCCTTTGATTGAACTTAAACACACTTTATTGAGCTTTCCTGCAAACTGACAATTGTACTGAATCGGCGCCGTGGTTTTTTGTCTTCTTTTTCCATAAAGTAAAAAAAAATGTTTTTTCACTTCAAAATTAAGCAGTATGATACTAATAAAGAATAGAAACACAAAAAAAGATTCAAAATCTCCCAAATAATGACCATTTGACCATTGAGATAACAGAAATACGGACCTGAGAAATTACACTTGAGCTTTATATATCTTTACATGTTAGAGTCCTGGGGTCGAACTGTACAAAGTTTGCGTGACCACTCATTTAACTACAAGAGTTCGAAACCAAACAATTCACTCCTACAGAAAGCAATACACTCCTTTTTAGGGTAATCCTGTTTCAAATATTGATTTGTCGAGCACTCCTATTCACTTTTCAAGAGAGTCCCTCCCGAAGGTAAATACCTTCTTTATCTATCTATCTATCTTAAATAGCTTTAATACATGTACATCAAACATCGAAGCTTAATTTTTATGGCAACATCAAACAACTCAACACAAACAAAGTCCCAAAAGCTAGATTCATTTGAGCTGTCTTCTGGGGAATAGCATCAAATCTCCCGTCATAGCAGTCGTTTCGTAATCTAAAAGCCACGGGCATTGTGATCAGCGGTAACATTAAATAAAACGAGTACGAAACTGCCACTATCGCTAGCACCAAATAAGGGAATAGTAGAAGAAAGGAATAGAAGACGCATGCGTAGTGTTTTCCAAGGAGCATCGCTAAAGTGACTGCTCCAGCATTCTTGTCCGTCTCCAGATCACGTGTGTTATTGCTGCAACCAAAAACGTTTGATAAAAATCAAGTTAGATTTCTATAATTTAGTACCTTTTTTATGCAAGGGCTTAGCCAGGTTTTTTTATTGGGAGTTGTAGGTGCATAAATATCAAAACTTTGGAAAAAATTTAGTTGCCATTAATTGCATATGGTACGTCTTCCTAATTTTAAAGAGGGCAAGAAATGCCTAAAGAATTTTCAAGTTAGGGTTTTTTTAAAGACTTTTCGAGCTGACCTTTCTAGCCACTAGATTGTGTTACATATGCAGCCTTCAGCACCCACCCCATTCCATTCCACTTTTTGATAATAATAATAACAATAATAATAATAATAATAATAATAATAATAATAATAATAATAATAATAATGATGATGATAATAATAAAAATTAATAATAATAATAATTGTTTCTATATAATTTATTATAATGACTATCAGAATAATTCAAGTAGTGCATGGAACTGTGGAAAGAAACGAGACTGAAAATGGTTCTCAAAGTCCTATTTTGAAATTACTATCGTTGTTTTGTTGTTTTTCCCAGAAAAGCTACTCTGTGTCAGGAACCTGACAAATAAAGGGAATTATTGTTGGTAAAAACGTCATTACACTTCTCACAACTGAACAGTAAACGAATGTGTTGTATCAATCACCTACAAACGCATACGTAGTTCTTTCTGAGACAAAGGGGGTATAAGGGGGGGAGGGCTGGGGTGAGAGACCCCTCGATTTTCGTTATGGTTGTACTGTTATTTAAGAACATTTGCATGAAGGCTGTCAATTTTAATTTATGTTAAACAAATTGTTCGCATCAATTTTGTTAACTGAGAAATTGTTCGCATCTAGCTAGTTACTACAGGACGGAAAAAATGTTCTACTGATTTTTAAATAGCTGCGATAATTTTTTGGTTTATCACTACTAAACGTAAAAAAAATAAAAAAGCTTGGTACTTCAATTTTGACAAAGTTAAAGCGAGTTTTTACAACTACCTTGCTTTGGTTTTAAACCAGACGCCGTAGTTTCAACCAAATTCTAATTTTAAAATACGGGCTCTTAGTTTGTTTATGGTCATGCATGGCCGGAGCGACAGAGTACCCGTAGCTAGTATTGCATGGACTGCGGAGTAAAAATCATCTAATCATTACTTGGCTTTGGTGAGGCTAAGCTCGTGCGTAGCGTTAGTGATAAAGCCTTAGCTTTATTCTTGCCTGCAAAACATTCTTGTAGTCACAAACTTATAATGCTCACCTGTGCAATATAGCCTCTGTATTGATTGCTAAGGGTAAAGCGTAGAGTGGAACCCAAAGCGATATTTCACCGGTCACAACCACGTATGCGAAAAAAGCGGTCAGCGGTCCAAACGTCAGAATAATCAACACGTCACCAAGAGCAACATACTTCAGACCCAGGCCTCCCGTGTAAATAAACGAGCTTACAACTCCCAGTAAAAATAGACTAAAGAGAAGCTGTTCGTTTTTCACTGGTGAAGTTGTAAGAATGATCAAGAAAGCCGTGAAGCCAATAAGGTAAAAGCCGACAATACAACGTACTGTTTCCGCAGGTGACATTAGTCCCTTGACGAGAGTCAAATCATCGCTTTTGTCTGCGTCGAAATGATTAACAAAATCGTAGTAAGTGTTAACAAGGTTTCCAGCGCTATGGACGGCTAACACCACAACGCTCGTAGCGAAAAACAAAACAATGTTGAACTGGCTGTGAAATTTCCAAGCGAGCGCTGAGCCAAGTAAAACACCGGTTAAAGAAGCCGGGAAGGACCAGGGCCGCGAAGCGATACAGTACAGCTTCATCTTTTGAATCCACATGGCGGACACGTTTGATTTATTTTTGAATCAGACACGCTTGAGTTTCTTAAGATTAAAGTTGCTGGTTGTTCAATCTTACGCGAGATATACCTGAAGAAACGGAAAGTGTGGGTTGTTTTTATTGGAACACGTTTATATTTCTTTGTTGTTTGTTGATAATAAGGCACCTTTTGCGCACGCTCAATCGGCTTAGTCACCTGTCCGTATGTCACTGATCATGGCCGTCCAGTCGTTAAAAGACTTATTCATGCAGTGTGGCCACATTAATATTTTATTACCATAAACATGTACAGAGAACTTTGGAGGTAAGTTTAAGAGTTCAACAGCAAAACAAAAGTGATAAAAAGGTAGTGACACAATTCTAGTTAAGAGGCCTTTTCTCACTTTGCGGCATAAGCGTCGATTTGTCTCCCGGCCAATAGTGTTTTCAATCTTTATAAATGGGTTGAAAAGACCTATTTCCGCCAAGCTGTTCAAAGTAAATTACTCCTAGATTTTATTTGCGGCCCTGTCACCTTTGTGAGAAAACATTTTTACCATCTAACTCGCGTTAATCTACGCGTAGATTTTAATTTCATGATCAGTTGACAAGTAAGAAAAAAGCATACTTGCTTCTTTTGGTTCGTTTTAAAAAATTTTTAAGTTTTTTAAATTATAATGTATTCAGTTTTAATGCTCAGAGGGTTTTCAAATATCTCCTTAACATGAACAAAAGTAAATAAACATCGCAGTGAAAACGGAAGTATGTCAAATTACTTCCAATATAATTATTCCCTTTTGTTATTATATTCGTATAAATCTTCACAATGGTGTCTTATAATTGCCACGTTTCTCACAATCTTCCAGCGAACTCTTTAAGAACAAAAACTCAAATTCATTCAAACCAAACAAGCATTGTTTCTATGTAGAGACGAAGAAACGTCCTGAATCCGGTTGAGTACCGCAAATGTTGAATGGAACTATTGATACAAACATGTATATAAGCTACTTTGTAGGCTTCAAAATGTCCTCTTTGTTCTCACTCGATTTCCGCGAATCTTTTGTCTGTGCATAGATATATATTTGTGTTTCAGTGTATACAATTTCATATACACGCTTCTTTATAAGAACCAGTAACTTTCTTAAAATTTTGGCATTTTCAGCCTCAAATTATTCTTAATTTGTTTTTATTTTCTGATTGATATTTCTAAACAGTAGGTTCGTTGCACGAAACAAAAAAAAAAGGCTCTAAGAAAGACGTATTTGTTTTTAGAACTGCCCCATCAAAATTCCATTGCTCTCAGCTTGTTCTTAATTTATGGACGATCTCAGTCTGGGTGTTCTTATAAAATTTGTTCTTATAAAAAAGCGTGTATCGGTCACTTTGTTAAATTTGTCAATATTTAAGCTGCGTTACGAAACACTGTGAGTTTGACCTGTCCTGCATTTACTGATTTAGTTTTCCTCCGGACAGACAAAACGTTTTCGATTCAAAACTGGCTTGTACCGAAAGAATACAAAGGCTAACGTTTTTAATGTTGAAGGATTTATTGTTGCGAAAGTTTTGATTTTAGCCCTCTTTACCTCAGCCAGTTTATCAACATATAATTTCCCCTTACATAAAGCATACAGTGTAAGATGAAGTATTAAGAAAATGGAAATTAGAAATACAGCTAACTATGTGAATGATGAAAATAATACGACACACTTACAGTAGTAAAAAAACTGAACGAACTTTTCTCAGCAACGACGAATAAACAATCCGTTCTTCTTTCTTTACGTGGGTCCATCTCATGATGGCTAATCCAAGTGTCAGCGTGAAATCCATTAAAAAGTACACGACACAAAATAGAACAAAATACAAATGTCTACTAGAATTAGTTAGTCAATCCGAACGGTACTCTCAAAATGATGTTAAAACCAGTTTGACAAGCTGATCAAGTTCTTTATTAATATTTGTTCGGTTTGCTTCTTTTTACCGTCGATACCATCGGGAATTTCATGGAAACAGCGCGAAATATGCAGAGAAAAGAGTTAACCAATACATGTTGATCCCCCTTACCTTGTACATTCTAGTTTTTTCTAGTACAATTTTCTTTATTTAAAAGTTAAAACTGAGTTGATTTTTTCATGTGACATCATTGTCCCGTGACGCAATAGCAGACCATCGTAATATAATATCTGTTGCATAATAGAAATTCGGCCGTTTGATCAAGCGAGTGGAAGGGGTTACGTTGGAACTGGCCAGCTGACTCACTCGAACAAAAGTTCAATTTAGGCAGAAAACAGGCCAACCGAGCAGGGAGCCGAAGCATGGTTCTACAACAGTGTCTCGCTTGTAATATTGTGGTAAGAATTGTGTTTCGGTTCTGAATCGATTTCAGTGTTAATTCGGTGGGACGTTTATGTTTCTTGGCCGCTCGACCTTTGCCTTAGTGGCGCTGTCATGTTCGTATTTAGCGTAACTCATTTACGAAGAAGAATTTCATTTTACTATTCACGATAAGCGTATGGTGTTGTCGAGTATATTTACATGATTTCCCTTGCTGTATATTGAGCCAGACAATTTTGAAATTGATTTACGCATGGCCACAAATCGACTACTCTCGCTCAATGTCGTGGCTTTTCACTGACGCATTCGAAGATATAGAATTAAAAAGCCGGTTAATTAGATTATTTGGCAGTAAAATTAAGTGTTTTGGGAAGATTCTAGACGCTAGTATCAGGAAATTTGAATATCATATGAAACAGTCAGTAGTCGAGTGTTGTGTTCGCTCGCTATTAAATGTTTATGTCCAATTTGATACAAGTATTCCTTTTCACGTTTAGAGTTTGCTGCTACCATTTCTTTATACAAAATTCATAATAAGGGTTCTTTTAACCGTTTTTTTAAAATTCAGTAATACACTCATTTTATTAAAGGTAGTTTGCCTGCGGTTGAAAATATCAAGACCAATATTTACTGCGCGGGGGTGTAAAATGATTGTTTTATAAAAGAGTTGACGAACGATCACCCCTGGGCAGCTAAAAAGAGGTATACAAAAACTTCAAAACACGAATTTGAGTTTTCTAAATTTCCGACAATCTGCGCTCTGGTTTTCTTTCAGTTTCAATCTAGTATATATAGTTCTCGTTTCGAATATACAACCTCGAGTGAACCCTTGCCACTGTATGTGAATATAAATACGAGTTTTCGCCGATCTACAACATCAGTAAGGAACCCCTTTAGCCCACTCAAAGGAAAGGAAAAAACTCTGATCTTGATAGGTTTCGAGCCCACGACCTGTGCGAAACAGACCGACGTCACACCAACAAACTGAGCTACAGGTTTAATTGTAGTTAAAAGAATCGGCCAAAGCCTAGAAATATACAGTGTTGTCTTACTGCCGTCATATTCGAAGAATTCATATAAGATACAACTTTGAGTGTAGTATTTCCGCTAGAAATGGGGAATAGTTCGAGTTAATCTCCTAGAGCGTTATAGAGACGAAGAAACTCATATCGCCAAAGCGTTGGCTGCTGTAGCGTTGCATGTCTCGTTTGACGTCTCTCGCGCCCTTCATTTTCGCCTTCAAAGGAAGGAAAAAATGGTACGAAGGCGGATGATTTCGTCAAGAATCCTGCTTGTTAAGATAAAAATGTTGCAGTAACTTCAATATTCAGTCATGAGAAGTAAGAATTCTTTTTTCTGATCTTGCAAAAGATCAAGTTTGGCGTAATTTTCCGCGTCATTTGCTAATTTCATACCATGCTTTTATCATAGCAAACATTTTCCGTGGTTCATTTTCGGCATTTTCAAAATTGTACGTCAAGGGCTAGAGTTGACACTTCATGTGCGGACGAGAATGACGATAAAATGAAATTTATCTTAGATCTCGTTTTGAAAAACGTACTAGCTTTGCTTTCCAAAAAAATCCTTATTTAATAATGATTAAAACACGCGCATGCACTAAGGGGGCGTCCTAAAATTGATTCGTCCATTAAGGGCTTACCTCCCCCCTCCTCTTTAACGTCCACTAATGTTTTGGCCTTTTTGTATGTGACACTGACTCCGACCTTAACCGACAATCTCAATTGATCTTGATGATATATTATTTATATTGATTCAAATACAAGCCTTATACTCGTCTGGTTCAATTCTCTCGAAAAATGGAAGCGTTGCCAATATTTTAAAGCGGTTTTCCTTAACGCCCACTGGCAATCTCTGAATTTCCCCCCCCGAATCAACATTAAGCGGTGCCGAATCAATCTTAGGACGCGCCCAAACTGCTAGTCTCCTTCGCAGCCATTGTGGCTCCCGTTGTACCTGATCTCCCACAACAACGGAAACTTGGACGGCCGCGAAGGAGTCTCAACTAACTACAAGTTCGCTAACTACATTTCTTGCAAGGTTATATTGTCTTAATGGGACTGTTGCTGCCTTTAGAAAATTGTGCCTTATAGCCTGCGAGGTTGGGAAGCGAACGGCGAAGTTGCGAGAACGAGTCGGCAAGCGAAGCGAGCTGCGAGGGAAGTTGCTTGCTTCCCAGTTTCAGGAGAGCCGGCTCGCAGGCTATCTGCCTTATGACCATGAAATGTCGCTATTTGTAATAGCGTCGCAATTTGTAATAGCACCCTGTCGCAATTTGTAATAGCACCCTGTTGAAATTTGTAATACCTGTCGCAATTTGTAATAACGTTTTCAAAGTATGCAATTGGCATTCTGATCTATGCTATAAGTTTAAGCCCAAAAAAATAAATATTTTTCAAATGTGAAATATGTACACAAGCACTTTACATGTATTTTATGGCGTCAAAACAAGACCGAAAGGACAAAAAAAGACATATGACCGAGAGCTCCATTCCGTTACCATTATTATGTTATTTATAATTTTGACAAACGCTTTCGAGCATTAGCTGATCTTCAGGTTATTGTTTTCTTTATAAAAAGACTGTGAACATGCCTAAAATTGTTTTGGAAAGGTTATTACAAATTGCGACAATCAGCTATTAAAAATTGCGACAGGTATTACAAACTGCGACACTGTTACAAATTGCGACAGTACAATGAATACTTCAAGTTACTAACTAGAAATAAACTTACATTACATTAAAAATAATCAAAAGTGAAAATACATTCACAAATGTCCTTTAATGTTGCACTGTGTAAAAAATCCAGTACACTGTTGCTCAAGAATTCATTTCATGTTCACTTCAGATGCCCGGATCAAACAGGTCATGTGTCTGCGGTCACGTGATCGACGAAATCAAACAGATCGGCGGAAAGAGATTTTCAGGTACGTAAAATAATCAAGGCCGGGAAAGTTTGACACAGGAACTTTAAAAAAGAGTTTTTGGCCAACAATCAGTCGGTTAGGGAAAGTTGGGCCAGTCTTAAGACATCAATATCTTACTTCTCCTAACATAACAAATACAGAATGAGGCAGTAAGTAATGAGAAAAAATGGGGTTAATCAAACAGCAAACTACTGAGTACGCGCACTAAATTCTCCTAAACATGTTCAATGAAGAATATGGGTTCTAGTAGGGAGAATTTACGAATACAACTGGGACTGGAAGGGTCTTTTACGTAGCTAGCCGGGTCGATAAGCCAAGACTACACAGTTTAGTTGGAACTAGCCGCCCCGAACATAACTCATTGTTTATGAAACGCATTGTTTAGCCTTTGTGGTATAGTGTTGCAATAGAAGATATTCGGCAACCATTTTGCCCAGTACAAGTCGTTATACAATGTCTATTTTCTAAGCCATTTCTAACTAGCTGTAGACATAGATCTGTACTATTAAGCTGGGCTCGCGCGAACAAATCTATTGAGGGTGCGTGTGCCAAACCGAGCTGCACATTCCTTTCCCAAAACTGACCAATCATAGCTTACCTTTAATATTTTGGTTGTAATTGGTCAATGGTTTTGAAACAGTGGGGAGTGGAAAGGTCGGCAGACGATAAAGGGGAGAAAAAACTGACGACCGGTTGTACCAATCTGGACAATGAAATAATGCAATCTTTTATGTGTTTTTACTTTTAAAAATGTTTCCCTGACTGGATCTGTTTTTTGCCAGGTTACCGGGCGGAGTTGTACACTCGTTTGGAAACGAAACGAATGAAAGATCTGACCGAGGAGAAAAGGCGCATCGTAGAACTGGGCTCTAGTGACGAAGAAAACTTTATTGATAACAAACTGCAGGTAAACATACAATCTTTAGATACAAGTAATCTACGCACAGCTACCCCTCCCCCAACACGCGCACACACACACCCCCCTCCTCCTCCCATTTTGGCTGTTGCATTAGTCTGTTATCTTCCCCCCCCCCTTCCCTCCCTACCCCACCAATTCATAACGCAAACACACTCAAACGTACAGCTATTGTGTTCACTGTTCTTCGTCGTCCTAGCTGAATAAGACACCTAAGTGTAAAATGAAACACCTACTTTACTTTCAATAAGCAAAGGATGTTAGAATTACGTTAGAATGAAAAACAATTAAGAGTAAGAATTAACTCTGCTAAACGGAGTAAAGTATCTGTGGATGGTTCTTTGATAGCGC
>JAOBRD020726228.1:0-14278 GCA_027575215.2 Hydrozoanthus sils
CACTGGAACCTCCCCCCCCCCCTCTCTTGCAGTCCCCCACAGTTTTTCGACATTACAGCTAACCTTTCTTTAAAGAAAACTGTTACGTCGAATATTATTTTCTTGAATGTACCTTAAACTCATTCGTTTGTTAGTACGAGAATGTTCATGCAAAATTTTGGTTGCTTTAAATGTTGAAAAAATGGAGGTAGGAGTAAGTAGGAAACACTGCTGACAGAAACTTACCACGGATTCACACTTGTTCGGCTCTTTTTCGCAGAACTTATGGATGAGAGTTCCAAGAGTAAGCATAGCCAGTCTTGATGGTTTATTCTCACACAGTTCAAGCACGTGACCGATTATTGTTTGGGTTGGGACAGCCGTTAGTCCTAGACCAGCCAAGAACAGGTTGCCACGTTCATTGCTGACCAGGTTTTCTTTGATTGCTTTACTCATAACCTTTGTGCATCCCTCGCTCCCACAGTGAGGAAGGGCGTCCAAGAGGAACTCGCTGCAAGTGATAGAACAATCGTTTGTCAAACACAAAAGGAAAAAAATGACAACCTTCACTAAGAAGTTGTCTAGTTCTTTCAATTCTCCAATCCCACTCTTTTCTTCCATTGTCGTTTCAGTTCTATTTTTTCAAACATCTGCTTAACCATCCATGATTACGGAAAAGAAAGGTGACCTGTACATTTACCCATATATCCAAGTCCGTAAAGATCCCATAAAAACGCATAATGAGAATCTGTAAACCTTGACACACTTAGCGACGTTAGTAAAAATAAGTGTTTACCAACTGTAGCCTTCCCAAAGTTAATTTTAGTAGTTTAAGGTTCGCAATGCATTGTGGTTAAATGTACTGCCGCCAGCTTTTTCGGAATAGTCGATTATTCGATAGCACAGCGTTTTCTGTAGGCTGATAGACCACGACGCGCTAGATCAAGTTTCAACAGAATTTAGTAAAAGCTAATACATAAGAACAAAAAGTTTAATACCCCACTACAGAGGGAATTGACCCCCCTCCCAACCCCCTTGGTACTGCCACAAGCAAGACTCGGTAAAAAACTTCTTTCTTCTCAGTTTAGGCCTGTATAACGAAGCGGCCGTGGGTAGCAAATCATTATTGGCAAATTTTAATACCATGGCTGGGTTTAAAGGGCATAAACAAAGGTTTTGCTTTGTTCCGCACAGCCACGTTGTGTTGTGGGTTTTGCATGCTTTAATTCCTTACGAGGGTTATAATGAATTAAAGCGAGAGAAACAACTAATAAGACTGTAAAAGCCCGAAATTGAAGTTTATTTAGACCAACACCCTGCATACAACAGTAATCCCGCATCCCGACGTTTGAAATATTATGTCCCGCTTCCCGAAAACTCCTGTTGATGACCTTGCTCACGAAAAATTTAGGTAAAGTAAAATCTGTCAAGTGTTTTGAAGCTGATAGATACATACCAGAAAGTTTAACTTCTCAGCCAATTAAATCTTTAATTTCGTTTGTTTTTTAGCGATAGCGTTTGTTGTAAAACCGGAGCAATAAAGTTGCAGATTAACAACTCTTCCTAAGTTTTGGTCGTTTTTAAGTTAAGTTTTCACGGATATTACGGCAAACATTCCATTCGCGTTTATGTTTGTTTCTATCTTGTTTTAATGACATGCCTTAGAGATCAAAGTTTTTAAATATACCTAATCTTCCTGCAGAATTGATAAACGAACGAAAAAAAAATCGAAAGAATAACAGTGAAATGAAAGGGTTAAACCCAAAACAAATTTATAATGACCCTGTAATGTGACTAATAGCGAAATAAACTGATTAGTTAGAGGAGATTTTGTTAGAGATGGCAACAATATTTCACCTTCAACTTGCTTCTTTGCCCTTTCGAAAGAGCTTCTCACGTTCTAGCCCAAAGTAAGCAGACCCGCAAAAACAGAGCGGGCTAGATATAAAATGTTGTTGCCCTAGGTGCCCCACGTCGTGAACAGAACGAATGAAGAAGACACGCAAGAAATCACAAGATTTGGCGGTTGTAGTTTTGGTACCCCGATATACACACGTAATCATTCAGAAACAAGCGAAACAGACAACGAAAACTCAATTTCAAATTTAAAAGTTCGAAAACGAATCTATCTAGTAATAAATTTTATTACCGGTAAGCAAGAGTGGAATATTGAGTTATTTTAAACGTTGTCAGAAAAGTGTCAGTTCTTGCCTGGAATGAAAGGTGAAACTACTCTCGACTGATGACTAAAGTGATCACGTCGGAATGTCTAGCAATTTCAACTAAAAAATATTACGAAACTTAGCAATAATACATTCTGGAGAGCAAAGTCACTTATTTTTCTTCCTGTTTCAAACTATTAAATACGAATAGACGACGAAATCTTAAGAGATATTTAAAAATACCTATCTATTGTCACTTTTCGTGCTGCTAGATACAAAACACCCACTCTCAAAAATAGTTTTTTAAAAACATTGTAGAAACGATAAACTAATCTTTGAAAAGATGATTATCGCTCGTTGAGCTTCAGACTGAAGCGCGCTGACACTATGAAACAAATAGGTGCAAATTGCATGCACGAAAGTTGATTGGATGATAAATTTATAAATACTGGAGACATGGAACGAGCATTCTATTTCCACTTTATTTTTTACTTAAACACCGAGTAATCAGAAAATCTAACATTGTAATTAATGAGAGACGAACCTTTGCTAAGCAACCTCTAAAACTCGCGAAACGACTTCTGTTAAAGTTGTTATATTTACGTGCACTTTTCATTTAAAAATCGTTTCCACACCCCTACCAGGTCTTTTTCTTAAAGGAAAGTTACAACGACCAGTGTTACGTCAGCGAACTCTTGGTGCTTTTTCATAAGCTTGTTGTCAGCTTGCTCAAGCTTCTTTGATTTTTAATCGAGCATTTTCAGATATTAAGCTCACCAGGCATTATCGAAAGCAAGAATGTGGCTTAAAAACGATGATTAAAGAGTTTTGTCATTGTTATTTTTCTTTGGAAAACGATGTAGAGAGGCTGGAATGCAACAAACAAAAAACACAACTTCTGTTATTGATTTCTTAAAACTTTCAGTTATGAGTTGCTCCCTCAAAAGATAGCGTTTATCAATGTATTGCACAGGATGCTTCTTAATGTCAGTGTGCACGCCTGTCTTCTTGTTGTGAACTTACCGGAATCTTTCCTTCTCGTCCGGTCTGCATATCAAGTTCTTGCCTTGGCCACAATTGAAAACTCGTTCCCAGATTTTTTCTGTCTCACTTGGTTCGAGCTTGCGCAGTCTGTGGATGACACGCGCGAAGACGCGGGCAGACTTGGGCTTAGTTTCTTGGACGGATTCCTGGACTAGTGATTTCAAACTTTCCTCTAGCTCCCCAATTTTTTTGTCGGTGGCTTGGTTGTCGTGTTCAAAGAGCAGCGATACAATACGTGGGCCTGGAGAGAAGTTGTGAAGAAGGCATATAAGCATAATCAAACGTACCCACGCAACGACTTGATCAAAGTACTACCAAAATATAATCGACACACGACAGCACAAACATTGTTCAACTTTAAATAGATAAATGAAAGAAACTTACCGTAATTCACTTCCATTTCGTCCTTGTTCTTTGTCACACCAAGAAGACTCAAGGATTGACTGCAAAAGCAATGAAACTTTCTTTTGAGCATCAAGCACATGGATGAAAAATGGTCAAAGTTAATGGTTCTGTTAACCTCATTGACGACTAATTCTAGATAATCCTAGCAATATATTACCAATTTAAAAAATAAAGATGATCTATTTCAAGCATTTGGGAATTTTTCCTGCGATGGTAAGTAATAACCAACTTAACAAGGGAAAGCTGTAACTGGACTGGATTTGTCCGTAATAACAACACTAATGCCTTAACTTACACTGTTGTTGTCACGGCGCCGGAATCGTTCTTGTGGCCAGCGGAAAACGGACGGAAGACATGCTTTTCAGCACATTTGACTTTGAAAATATGGTTTTTAGCTTTGATGAGGTACTGGCAGTTACCGGTCGACTTGAGAAGGCTGAAGGGCTAAAAAGGGTTAATTAATTAGTTAATTAAAGACAATTAAATATAACTTAAAAAGATACATTTTGTACTGCCAACGAATATTCCTACCACAGTAACAGAAACACAAGTCAATTTCCCTTTAGTTAACAAGAGCATAACTTTCGCTTCAAGAGAAAATTCCAAACTAACTGTCGCTAAACAGCGCCTGATTTGAATCTTTGACGAGATAACGTTTATTATAAGGCCTTTGCTTTAGTTTACCGTCCGCAGAAAACAGCATTAACAAATTTAATTGAAACGTTCTTCCATTCATCAGTTCTACATCAACATCCATGTTAGTTTGGGCTGGAAAAAGAAACAATGCTCAGAAAAGAGTTCATATACCCGTTGTGTGTTGTAAGGTTGGACATGGAGGCCGATGTTGGTTTTAGAGCGATCACTACACTCCAACAAGTTCCTTGTCTTTGAAAGCTTTTTCACTCTCCCACCAAAGTGCCTTGAATTGATGGTATAGTTCACACGACAACTTCCTGTCACGTCAACCTGTCCAGAAAAAATATACGTTAAGCAGTAGAAATCCACATATGAATACTGCAAGTAAATGCAATATATAAGCCCCATTTATCAGTAAAAACGTTTTGGATCTTTTTGTTGATAACGAGCTTTTAATACTTTAAATTGAAGAGACATTTGTTTTTCAGACATTTTTTTAACCTTTTTTTACGAGTTTCTATGATGCTATGAATCAAACAAAGATATATGGAAGAGCAGTTAAGTTTATCAGTTTTGTTTACTCTTAAAATAAGTTCCAAGTTCTAAGCTACTGAAGTGTTTCCCAACTCCCCTAACCCGCCGGGGCCGGAAACCTCAAAATTAACAGATTTAATAACAAGTTAACGCGTGGCTAATAATATTAAGGTTTTGGGAGAATCCTGTATACTCGAAGCTCATACAATAATTAATTGTTAAAAAATTGATTACAATGAAGTAAAAAATTTAAAGCTAGATTTAAAAAGAAAAGTCTTAAGACTAGATTTAAAAGTACCTATGAAATTTATCTTGCGGAAATAATGTGGAAGATCGTTCCAAAGTTTGCAGCTGCAACAGTATTTGATCTATCGCCGTTGGTAAAGGTGGTCGTTTTAGAACAAACAGATAGTTTCAAGAGCTTGATCGAAGAAAACATAAAGACTAAATACATTGTTAGTTTGGTTGTTCTATTTTAAGCTAATTCAAAACGAAATGACACGCAATTTAACGAAACAAAACGTTTTCGGGTCCCAGCTCTTTCTTCAGCAAATTAAAGACTAAACGCAAAGTTTAGCTTTTTCCTTTTTAAAGATACCAGTTTACGTCTAAGCTAAGGAGAAAGGTCAGTATAGCTGTTGATATGAGATGAGTTCATATATATTTACGGGTATGACTGCCACTTTGTCGCCTTAGCGTCCGCTATCACTGCAAGTTAAAGTTTAAGTTCGCATGTGCAGTGCTTGCATTTTTTGATCAACCACAGTTTTAAGTGCTAACATTAAGACAAAAAGAGCATAATCTTATCAAAGTTCATTTTCTATTTATACAATTGTAAACATTCACTATATTCCATTTTCTGATAAACTTTATGTCTTTTTCATATATTTATTTTCGAATGTTTCAAGCATAAAGACAAAGATGATACCAGTTAAATGAAAGGCCTTCTGATTTTAAGGACCCATCTTGAACACAGTCAGAAAATATCTGATACAAGACTGCTTAAGTGCAAGCCGCCTAATCTACTCGTTGACGGGATGTTTTGTTGTCTTTTTCCCGTTTTCAATTTTTGTGTGTGTGATTTCCTATTCACGTTTTTCTAATAACCAACTTGTGCAATTTTTGATCTATTTTTTATCTCATTTTTAAGGGTTGCTAATATGCAATTGGGGTCTTTCTCTGTTTTCCCGCCGCTACGGTAAACCGATTAAATGAATGAAATAAATAAATAGATACATTAACGTTTCTTGATAATTGTTTTCATCCTACCTCATCTACTACACCATTCCTGTTGACAAATTGTGCCTGAAGGGCCGAGAGGATACCCCTCTTGATGTTGAGTGCATTGGTAGTCTCCTCCTGATGGGGCCTCAGGTTGTTGAAGGTGCCCTTGTGACTATTAAAGACGAGTTCTTGAGCTTGAAGCTCTTCAGCAAAAGCTGTAAGTCCCTCGGATTGCCTGTATCTGAGGGGGTTCTTGCCCTGGGCTTCCCAGAGCATAACTTTGTCGATCTGCGATTTGCAAAAAATGCGGAACAAAGTTAGAACTATTACTATTATACTACTTCTATTGGCATTATGCCTTTTTTTAAAGAACCCACTACAATTATTGACCTGCTCCCAACAGATGTTACTTTATTAAAGCTCATTTGGTTAGAGCATTGCACTGGTTTTGCAGGGTAACGGACTGAATCCCGTTGAAGCCTTAAATTGCGTAAACAACCACGAAGATCGTATCATAACGCCATGTTAGGAGTATGCAAGAAACAAAAGCAAGCGACTGAAAGGTTAACCAGCTCGAACTGTTTTGTTTAAATATAAACCAAGCATTTCAAACTATTGTTGATTGGCCGAAAAGGGTCATTTAAGAAAAGCTTAAAAAAATTATGGAGAGTACGAATTTCAAACGAAAAGCAAGCATTCAGTTATACATCGAAAACAACAGCCATTAGTTTCAACTTGCAGCCTAGAAAGTATCAACAAGACCTTGCGAGGTTTTGGCGTCAGCTTGAATTCCTGAAAATGCATGCATGTTTGGAAATTTGAACGTGTAATGTATTTTATTTTATTCGGTTTCCAAACTACTGAAAATATTATCTAATTGCTTTGCAGCTATATGGAATAACTACCAGAGGCTGAAAAGCGAGTTAGCTTTGAACTTCCACGTTCAGAACGGAGGGGAGTTTTTAAAGAAAACAAAATATTATGGCCTTCAAGTAGGTAAATTGATTTATTCTTCTAGTGCAAATTGTTTTTGTGTTTTTTTTTGTTGTTCACCGTGAATAACATTTAGTCGTCCGCTTTCGGAAAATTCTTTCACTACCCAAACTGTACACGTTATAGAAACCTTGTCAGCATTTTTTTAAAAAACCTTAACATGGAACTATATAAATTAGTTTTATATTCAAAACGATTCATGTTTGCTAAGATTACGGAAGAAGACAAGATTTCCCTAATCACCTTGCGTTATATAGATGAGAGGCTTTGCCTTTTTAGATCAAATTAAATCATTATCTTTAAAAAAAAGAAATTCTCGTCAAAAAAAAAAAGAAATCCGCAATCCGAGGAAATTTGAGAAATTTAAACGCTGGCCTATGCAAGAATCAGACGTAAATACTGGACCATCAGCTTTAATAACCCTTATCGGAAAATACTCCCATGAACTCAATCCGGCCATACTGTTTCGTGAGAATTTCGCTTTTCCTCTTAACGGGATTGCCTTGTTTTGGTCATTTTCCGGATTGTTTTTGCCAGATATGGCTTATTTTTATGAATAACCCAAGAGCTGGGACTGAAAAAACTATCTTAAAATAAACAGAAATACTTCGACCTTGGGCAGTAATTCACTGATTCAGCCGTTCTTGGAAGACGGATTAAGTAGGGCACTACTCGAAGTCGACAAAGAGTTGAGATTTCTAACAAATATCAAAATTAACCCTAAACGTATTCAATGTTGTTATTCAAAGTAATGTTTTGTTCCTCTGCCGTAAAGCGCTCAGAGCGAACCATAAAGATGTATCTGTATATCGCTTTCAAAATATTTTTCTTTTCTGCAAAACTGTTCAGAATACAACTGGGCGAGGCCGATATCGAAGGGAGAAAATAAAAGTTAGTAGTGGAAAGCTAATCACTTAAACCGTACCTTTCATCAACAAAACCAGACACCGTAAATTTTCATAAACAAATAAATAGTTTTTTTAACGAGAATTTATCAGAAAGAATTGAAGCACTATTCAAGACAAATAGAGTGCATTTTATATTTGCAAGCTTGCAAAACTATCAGGAGGCCCTCCTAAGTCAGTAACACAGCGAAAATGTTCTGCAGATGTTACAATTTAAGGAATGAATAATTGAGACAATGCTTTGCATTAATTAATACATGTCTTTAGGCCCCCCAGTTTCCGCCGGCTTTGTTGCGCAAACATCGTCTGACCGATCCATAACCATTCATAATAACGAGTCTTATATTTTTATTACATCGAGTGTTTGAGTGGTGCCTGAAATTGATCAAGAATTCTTGTTCTCTCTGCAGTAATATTTTCAAAACAACTTCAACGAAAACAGCTGTTTTTCGCCATCGATTTCTTATGGTTTGCAACATGAAAACGAAACCATTTACCCCCGAGGCAAGAGGCACAAATGCTATTTGACCAGCATAAACATCGTTAAATATTAGAAAATGGATTTACACTTTGCTGTTCGATTCAACGCAAGAAATCCAGAATTTCTGGACTTTGCGAATAGGGATGTGAATATGACCCAACCGAACACGAGCCACACCTACGACCTCCCTCTTTCAGCACTGGCACGAAACTCGCCTCGGGTTTCCTGTTTTGTTAGCCACATACAAAGTTCAAGGTCTCCCAAACTAAACAGATGCCACGAGTCTTGAAAAAAAAAACACTAGTTTAAACGGATTCGGCATCACGGATGCCCCCTTTGATGGAATGGAACTCGGGGGTATTATAAGGCGATTACAAAATAATCACGTTTCGTAATTTGAAAACCAACAGCCTTTTCACAGCTTGATTTAACAGTTCAAATGTCGACCTTGGGGGTCAAGTACGCGAAGGATATCAAAAAACGCCATAAATATGAACTTAACATTTTGACGAGTTTGAACAGTTATGCAAAAAAACCGAACAGAAACGTTAATAAGTGATATAGTTATGGGTAAGATGCTTCGACGTTTTTTTCTCAAAAAAGAGTACCAGGCCAAAATTATCTCTCGGCAAATTTTGACAAAGTTAAGATACAAAAGAAATAAAAATAAACAACACACACACAAAAATATTGCAGTATTTAAGCTCTGAATGGAAAGAATTTTCTAGTTTAGATTTTGCTCCCAGTAGGAATCAAAAACTGAAGAACCCTCGACCCAGGTCTCGCTAAAGGTTTCGCGAATACCACCGACAGCTTCTTTAACCCTTTTTTAATAACCAACCCCAGAACCTGAGCCAAAAATTTCGTTTCGGAATTGGTTTTATTGTTGCAGTTTCTGTTGAAGAAAATAAACTTTCATGTTTATCAAGTAATTTGCGATAATGAATGTGGGAAACTTAATACTACGTCACCCCGTTATAAATAGCAGCAACATTGGGTAATTTCGGATTCGTACCATGCATTAACTTCGGGAATCCTGAAAGATTATATAACACGGGCACATACACTAAATACCTTTCAGACTTGCCTCGACAAGTTTAACATTAATATACGAAACTCGAGTCGAAACTTGGTGTGAGGTGCACGAGGCACTTAATTTAAAGTCAAAATACAGGGAATATTTTTTTTACTTCAAAGCTTCTGCAAGTGCGGAACATCCCACTGCGAAAGTGCCACCCAAAAAGCAAAAAGTTTGCCTACCTTCATGATATGTTGGCAGGAGCCAGTTGTATCGATCGACACACGGGCTTTGATCTTCAACGCTGAACGCGCCGAAGAAGCCCCAATTATTCCACTAACTGTTTCTCCTTCATAATCATATTTGTAATGTCTTTTAGGTTGGAATCTTGATTCTGAAACAAAGCCGAAAAGAGGATGTCTAGCTAGGAAATCCACACGCAAGGCAGTTGACTTTGGCGAGATCGCTCGCTGCGCGCGTGCTTCATGGTGAAAGACCACAGAAGTATTAAATTAACTCGTGAAATTTTCTTTCAATAAATAGCGCAATCGACAGAAATGTCCGGTCGACGTTGTGAATATTTTTCGTGTGGAGAAAAAACAGAAACTTGAGACAGTTGCCCTGTGGCAAATATCTACCAAGGTAGGTCAAGTGTACATTCAAGCTGTGTACTTTGTACGCTTCGCGAAAAGATATCCTTGTGTCAGCATTTTTTAAAGCTTTGAAAGCTCTGCTAAGAATTTTGAAAGGCCGTTTAAAATTAAGACTGACGAATAATTCTTCAAATATTGACCGCACGCCGCCGTTACAGCTTGGAACATGAAGCTCAACATATAACCCTATGATATTTGATACACCATTTCCTGTGAGCCTTTATGCATAAGTTCCACTGTCGAGAATTAAAAATGCTGACTAATTTCTTATGTCGAAAAAGGCTTTAACCAGTTATTTAAACTAGGGCTTCAGATAAAAAGCCATCACAAAACGCGTTGTTGTTACAACTTAATCAATCATCGGTCACACCTCAACATACTTAGCCAAAACCGCTGACTAAAACCTAGACTAGAGAATTTAACAACACAAAATTTTACTTACGTGGACAGTGTACTGTCCGCTTCTTGGTGGAATACGGCGCTACAACAATAAACAAAACACAGCTGCAGTTGAGATTTGCTGTCCAGTACAGTTAGAACAATGGGAAAATGCAAATTTGCCTTTAGACTCGGAGACAATGGTAAAAGCTTAAGCAAGTTAAGCACACAAAAGCAACAATTACGTGTTTGACAACATGCATTCCAAATAACTTCAAAGGTCATTACATGATGTATTTTAATTCGATGGGCCTCTCCTTTTAGTTCTTTTGCTGTTAAAATATTTTCCCTTAAGAAAACTGTAACCTTAAAATGTTTTTCCTTAAGAAAAGTTTTCCCTTTGATTATTTCCCTGGGAGCATCTACGTTAGCGACTTAAAACTGCCGGTACCCTGAGAAAAATTTTGCATCGAGCCTGACACATTGTTTTGCAGCAGATTTATCTTAAAGCTTAAACTAAAAAGATTGCTTTGAGTTTTATTTGAAAAGGATTCTGGAAGAGGTGGTTGCTACCTCGAAGACTACGAAATCATATGTCAGGAAAATCATAATGCTTTTCCGCTTCCTTTCATTCTTTAAGCCAGTTTTTGAATATATGGTTTAACAGCACTAAGTTATCAAAAAAATGGAAAGAAGTACACAAGTTGATACGCAGAACAAGGTGTCTAAGCAGAGTCCTTTTTGAAAGACAAAACGTTTAAAAAAATACAAACCCGCAATGGCTCCCACGGCCAACAACAAGCACAGGAGGAATTTCATCCCTGTGCTGTAGATCCAGAGAGCGGGGCGACTTCGTTTAGAAAAGCTTTCTCAACCTGACCATGGTATTTATTGAAATTCTACCCCAGCACCCAACCTCAAAACAATAGGTGCCCGGTAGTCATGTGAGAGCTTGGTCGTTGTGAGCTCATAAACGTACAGGTCAGCCAATCACACTGGCTTTCACACTGGACGGAGAGCAAAGTTCGATCCCATTAATAGCCAATTGGAGGGCATTTTTGATGGCTAAGACAATCTTTGGCTAGCTTGAGATCCTTTGCATTTTTGTGTAAATTACTTCAGTAATAAAATTTTCATTCATTAAAATTGCTTATTGAAGCAAAAATCTTGATATAAATTTTGTTTATGCTTCTCAAGTAGTAATTTAATTCTCTTATCGTTCAAGTCTTTCCTGTCCTGTTCTCTGATCGACCCAGTCAAGTTCGTCTATCCTGTCATTATTTTCAGTAAATACACCCTGGACCCGAGTCAGTTATATTTCTAACTCTCTGTTCAACGGGAAGAGGCAATCGTTTATGATACCAAAAGATTTTTCTAATTTTCTCGTTATTTTGATAAGTGAACAACGAACTCGATGTATTTACACAAAAAGCAAGTAAGCTGGTGTGAGATAATTGGTTTTGCCTGTCAACATAATAGATAAAATACTTAAGCACGAACTGAGCACGTGAAGCGACGACCTTGACTTGCAAAATTCACATTGCGTTACACAATCACGGTCCTTATCACGTGTCAAGTTGGTAGAAAAATGTGAGACGCGCGCGGTAAGGGTCGCTATAAGGTTGTCTTCTAAAAACACGTTTTGATAATGGTGAATGAATTATCGATTCTAAGTTTTTTCCAGAAATATGATAGCAATAGCAAACGACAAATTTTACTTCGAACGAGTTTCAAAGTCCGTCAATTAAAAAGTAAACATTTTTTGTCTGTAAATCCCATTAGGTAATTGCTTATACATGCAACAATATGATACATGCAAAGGAATGGAACTTGAAATGACCTATACGTTTTCGCTACAGACCAACAGATATTAATAATGATTATAAATTTCACTCAAAATGACCTTAAACCCTATAAAAACTTCAGGACTCCATACACGATGACGCAACAGCTCCTGTTTAGCCAAAATATACCACAGCCATAAATCAGCTCTTGAAATCGGATGCTTCGACCAGTACGTAAACACTGGGGAATGTTTCACGAAACTTATAAAGTAAATAAGTTTTAAGTTAATGAAAGTACAAAAAAGAAATGATATGAAAAAAAAATTAATAATCAAGCGCGATTGAAATTAAGTTAGACTTAAATTATCAGTAATCTGTGTTTGGGTGAAATTCATTGCATTTGAGTCAAGTACTATCTTGCAGTTTTTTATGTAATCCACTAAATACTAAGGTACGTATTTCCGCTGTCATGCAATGTTTTTCTTGATGACATAGTCACAGAAGTTTCGCGTTGAATCCTGAATAAGTCTCATATAGCCCTTAGACCTTGGCCTTTCAAAAAAGCTTAACCTATTGCTACTCACAACGTCCTCGTGCCAAGCCCAAAATAAACTCAATATCACCCCGAAACTCTTTCTATTTTTTTGGCAGAATTTTTATGATTCAAAAAAAGCGATATTTCGGATTCGAACCAGCTCCTAAGTTCAGTTTATTTTCCCTTTGAAATGGTGCCAAACACCCTAAAAGTGGTTTGGTCACGACTCGTGGCCAAACAAATGTCTTGCAAAACAGTCAGTCCGGATAATCAAGATACTAACTTTCCTGTTTATTATAAAAGAGCTGGAAGTTTTACTGCGAACAATACACCATAGTTCTAGTCACCGTATAAGGCACTTTTCAAGCCGAGAACCGTTAAACGTGACATGTATACCGGGCGGCGCTTGTCGTTACTGCATGGGTTCAAAGAAGTGCGCTTGATTGAAGTACTCCAGAAATAAATGCAGTAAAGAATGTGAAACTTAAAATACCTACTTGTCCTAAGAATGAAAAATTTAAACAAAATCGAAAATAGAGAATGCAAACATGAAATAAAACTCTGGGGTTTCTTATTAAAATTAAATTTTAAATAAATACACCCAACTGACTGGTAAAGACATTGGATAGCAGTTTTGCCTGTTTTATATAACTGAAAGTTTGACTTTGCGATTGCACAATAGAAGAGGTATCCTCTAACCCACCCTTTTCCCGCCATTCTTTTGTTATGTTGCAAAACGTATTCTTTAAATCTTTTTGTCGGAGCACGCTGTTTTAAGTTCTTTGTTTGCAAATGATAAAGGAAAACGTGACTTGAAATTAGCTGCTTTTCAACTCTACTCTTGTGGAGTAAGGACCGTCCTGCTTAGCTGAGGCTAAAGTTGATGTTGGTCTTTTGGTCAACAGAAACTGCGGCCGAAACAAAAGCGGGGCTGGCTGGTTTCCCCCAACTGTAAACACCTTTATTGAGAAATAAAGAAAGCCCAAAGCACGTTACTACACCCCTTTCTTTCTTCCATCACGTAGTTCTCGTGCGACCGATAGCAGACGAATTAACTTATGCGTGCCGTGTATTTATATATGGAACATTCATTTATAGAAATAGATAATTTTTGTAAGTTAGATAAGATGTTTTTAATAAACCGTTTGTACAGCGCTGAGAGTTTATCTTTTCTGCTCTGAGAAGGTAGAGAGAAACCGCGGGGCTCCGATGCATGTTTCAAGCTGCGATACTAAAGTCTAAACGAATGGGTAGCAATGCATGATAGAGACCAGCTCTGGATTGTTCTAAGATTCAAGCAGCAATTTCTTTTCCAAGGAAACGCTTATGGCTTATAAAATACTGTTTACAGAAGATTTTCTACGGGAAAAAAAACTTGCCAATTCCAAAATTACAGTTGAAATCGTTCAGTAGTAGACAATACCTCATTAAGGTTAGAAACTAGAACATAGGTTAAAAGTTTAACCTTAGTCACTAATCCCGAGGGGGGGGGGGGTACTTCGGGGTCAAAAGGGTAGGAATGACCGTTAGAAAAGGCCCCAAAATAA
>JAOBRD020726336.1:3093-14278 GCA_027575215.2 Hydrozoanthus sils
TAAGTAGTATATAGTGGGGCGAATTATATGCCCTCTTCTAGGGAATACACTTGAATTATCTTGTCTGTTTTCAAACTCCAGGAAAAAAGTGCGGTACCTGCATAAATTATCTCTTTTCCTGCTTTTTTTTTTGTTTTTTTTCTGGTTTAAATCGTATTAAAAGACTGCAGTGTAAGAACCGAGAAGACACTGCAGACACAGCGTTCTTAAATGCATCAGCTAAATATGGAACAGCCTCCCAGCCGTAATAAGAAATTGGGAAAACTCTAAGTGGTATAGAGTGGGGCGAATTATATGCCCTCTTCTGGGGAATACACATGAATTATCTTGTCTGTTTTCAAACTCCAGGAAAAAAGTGCGGTACCTGCATAAATCATCTCTTTTCCTATTTTTTTTTTCTGGTTTAAATCGTATTAAAAGACTGCAGTGTAAGAACCAAGAAGACACTGCTGACACAGCGTTCTTAAATGCATCAGCTAAATATGGAATTGCCTCCCAGCCGTAATAAGAAATCGGGAAAACTCTAAGTAGTATATAGTGGGGCGAATTATATGCCCTCTTCTAGGGAATACACTTGAATTATCTTGTCTGTTTTCAAACTTTATGAAAAAAGTGCAGTACCTGCATAAATCATCTCTTTTCCTGTTTTTTTTTTTTTGCTGGTTTAAATCTGATCTGATCGTAGCTTACCAAACACTAACCGCTTTTTTGTCAAGAGGTTTATCAGTTCAGTACTCTAGCCACGTTGCTTGAATTGTTTCCCACTAGTGAAATGCTTGCGATTTCGCTTCCCATTAGCCGTAATACGCAAAGTAGTTCAGAAAGGTCATCGGTCACTGTCAAATACTAGCCAATGATGTCTGAAGAGACGCTTTCGGATCTAACTTGTCAGAGCTTCCTTCACGACAAAAAATCGTGTCAGATTTGCACAAAATCTGGGCCCTTCCTGGGTGTGGCAGCCTTAAATGGCGCCTGTTGCATTAAATCTAGTACAAAACAGTAACGGTTTTCTGGTTCGGCGTGATTGGCTTGTGAAAGTATTGCTTTTACCATGACATCATGTTTCTATTTCAACGAGGCCAAGCACTCGCCAACTGCATGAGCAATGCAACATTTTTAAGAAAAAGTCTAGCGAGTCCTAAAAGCTTTTACAAATCCAGGCAAGAGTTAAACACGAACGTGAAGAAACATAAATAACTTAATTCCTTACTTTTGTTTTTGTCAGCTGTCGGCGAGATTTCGTATATTTAATGAGTATTTTTAAATGGTTTTGTTGTTTTTGATTTTTCCGGCTTCTTAAACTACTGATAGACTAGCATTCTAAGTCTATATCCTATATAGCTCTAAGTTTTATTTAAATTGTAGCTGTGAGATTTGAATATATAGACCCAATGCATAAACGGTGGCGAATTTAAAACATTCTTTGTATTAATTCAAATTAGCCCTAATAGCCTCGTTCTTGAGTTAAGCTATCAAAAGAACGTGTTACCCAAAACGAGGCTAGCTGCGCTAAATTGAACGAAGGCAAAAGAATGTTTGCCAAAGTTGGTTGGAGAGAGGGTGGGTGGGTAGCTTAATGTGAAGTAACTGTTTCTGTATTGTTTTTGTTGCAGACCGAGTGATGATTGGAGGTATAATTAATTGCAGAATATGTATAGTAAATGTTTGAGGTATTGTAATAGTGTTGCCCTGTGAATTCTTAGAGAAGTGTACCTTTATACAATTATAGTAAAAGGGGAAACCGATTTCAAAAGATGAAAGAATTGTCGCAGGTCTCTAGAGGTTGTGTGTGAGATTTGTTTAGTTGGACTGCAGTGGTAGTGCAACCGCTAATAGCTGGCTGAAACATGTACTGAAGTAACTCATGGCGAATCAGTGGTTCAAAAATTGGTAAATTGACTCTAGCTAAATGTGTTGGAAGATCACGAGCGTGTTTCAAGGGAAAAATCATAGAACCAGGTAAGCGATATTTGTAAGGGTTTGTCTGTAAAGCACTAGGTTTGGGAAGAAATGGTCCTACAGGGTCGAATGATAATGAAAAACGGACAAATTAGTAATAACTGGAAAAAAACAATCAACCAAGAGCCGTACAGGAATTAAAATATCAGGAATAGAATATAATAGGGACCTTAGAATTAAAGCGCTCTAATTCCAGAAGGTCGGGGACTTTTGGCAATAAGATTTGACCCAACTCCTAGGGGAATGGTCATTTATTACCGGGGGAGAGGACTACTATTTCTGCAAAAGAAACGTCCAAAAAACGTGACCCTCCCCTTTAGTCTATCCTGAAAATTCTGACTCTCCCCTTTCGTAGAGCTCAAAAATTAGGACTCCGTCAAAGGGTAAATCATTTAAAATGTAACAAAAATACTGTACTTTATTGTACTTTTAAAGGTTGGTTGCATGAATACCATAAGAAACTCTAATTCACGCAGCATTTAACACTATTTATACAAGGAAAAACTGTAAAATCTATTAATGTTTTGAGATTTTGACAAAATCATCAGGCATTTTAAAATGTCCAAAGAAGAGGGATTTCCCCTTCCAAGTTCCGAAGGCTCTACCAGATTTAATGGCATGCAGTACACTAGTTAAAAAAAAAAATTACAAGGCTTAAAAAATTAGAACCCTCCCCAAACTGAAGCCCAAAAAATTTAGGCCCTCCCCAAATCCGAGCTAAAAAAATTAAAGCCCTCCCCCCAAACATAGTAGCCCTCCCCCCCCTCCCCCCGATAATTTTTGACCATTCCCTTAACTCATCTCGTTAGGGAGAAGAAGTTAAGGGAATTCCGAGAGGACAAAGTTGCACATCAAAATTGTGTGTTTCAATGCCTATCGGCTGATGACTACTGTCCTACACACCCCGGTGCACGTATTGGCCAAATAGGGAGTAGTATAATTATAAAATAAATCCGTCCCGGGACGCTTAATATATAGTTTTTCGATTTTTCTCCTAACCCGGGGGCTTATTAGGATCCCCCGTTTACTATATTTTTAAGTTCTGGTACGATCATCAAGTGGTCAAAATTTCAAGGTATAAATTTTACTGTTATGCTCGGTGTTCGTCTTTCCCTATTTTTGGTTGGATTGCAGGACGAGCAAAAGAATCTAAAATTGAGAGTTCAATGAATTATCCATATATTTGCTGGTCTCTGTTGTGTGTTGTCTTTTTTAACGGGGGACTTATTAGAGAAGGAAGGGGGGGGGGGCTTGTTCAAAAATTTTCAGTAAACATATAAACATGAAGCAACTAGTGCGTCTGAATCCCTCTAGCGATATAACCAGCACTTTTCAAAAACTTAACCAGATATAACTGTTGACAAAATGTATTTTCAATACAAGACGCTATATGTTTTAGCTTCATCGTCTATATGTTGGAGGGGCGGGGGCTTATTAGAGACGGTATTTGTCGTTGAGGACACGATGTGAAGACAACAACGAAGTATCTTCCTATGAAATGATGCAAGTCGTAGAAGTTGATGGAAGAAATGTCAGGCCGCAAACAAGCTGAGAGTAAGTTTAGCTATTCTGTATATTGACTTTGAAGATGCTTTTTTTTCGTTAGAAAGAAACCAAAAAGCTGCTGTTAAGGTGAATCGGACAAGTTAGTTGCGGATAGCGACGTTTTGACGTGCTGGCGGCGCTTGTCTTTTAGGCGCGAAATTTGGTTTGCAGCTGCGTTTCTGTCAGTTCGTATGTTGTTTTGTTCAGCGAGGAGGCAGACTTAGTTCTGGGATATCCGTTTTTATTGTAGCTTTCTTAGCTAAAATGTAGCAGTTATGAAGTACTGGGGGGATGAATGTCGAATCTTACGCTATAAAACGTCTCACTGTTTGCGTTTCCGTGGTGACTCTCGCAACTATCCACTCGCGGATGCATTTTAATTGCTATAATTTTAAACGTATTACTATTGCATTTAGGCAAGCCTCGGAAAATTTAAATGATGAATGTTTATTGTGGAGTTCGGTTAATGAAGGCCTAAGAAAGGACACCATATAAATGTTTTAGAACTGTCTTTTAAAATACTTCTCGTCAACCCATAGCCGCTTAAATGTTCTTAGTTTTACAGTTAAATTGACCGAGCGTAGACTGGCGTCTGCTTTTTTTAAATTACAGGCTAGATGGTTCTGGTCTCTTGAAAAACATATATAGCTGTGTGTCACAGTTAACATGTCACATTAAACATCTTTAATTAAAATAATTTCTTTTTTCCAGAAAAATGTGTCATTAATGTTGCTTTGATTACTGAAAGGAATATTCCAAACAAACCCTCCCTCACTTCTGATCAACTGTAAGTGTCCAACACTTTCGTTAGAGTTATGTTAATGAATTAATGGTATACTTGAGTTGAATGTAATGCAGTTTGGCCAGAAAATATTAAGTATTGCTTAAATGCACCAACATAAATAAGAAATATTTTAGGATTTCAATTTTGCTTCAATCACTGGGTTGAATATATACATACTGAAAAGCAACACCAAAAGAAACTAAAAGAAAACTGCTCTTTGAAACATTAATAAAAATTTGTTCAACCATGTTTACATATAAATCTCATAAACATACACACTCTATTATAATTTTGTAAGGTATACATATCAAAGTGTATACCTTTGGGGCCTAGCCTTTGTTAATGGTCTTTGGGTTAAATGGGTTGTATAGGGTTTTATTATGTAAAGTTCAAGACAAAAGACAGTATTACTAAACACACTAATATAAAACTAGTATATCCAAAGGCAATGATAATGCATGGGTATTTTGGTTTGTTTGAATTTGCTTCAAAATACATTGAAGTGTATAAGAACAAGGTTCCATCTATGCATGTGCACAGTGTACCCAGAATGCAATGCAGTGAATTATGGGTAAAGGGGAGCAAACCAATTTGATAGAGATTTTTGCTGGATTTGGATTATGAGATGCTGCTTGCTTGATTTGCTCGCCCCATGGCAAAAAGACAATCTATTGATTGAATAGACATATACTGAATAATCTTGAGAGGGCCCATCTAAGAATTTATGTCCAGTTGAACATGCCAAGGAAAAACTTAGTAGCTGTGTCACTAATTTGTGTCTTCTTGGTTTGGCATTGATTGTGCTAAGAGGCAGCCAGTGGAAACTTTGATTGCAGCTACAGAGAACAATGTGTAAAAAGTTTCTTTCTTGTATAGATGGGCCTGTAAGTGTGTATCAGGAGGGGCTATGTCTAGAGTAACATTTTTGTTAACACAACAATTGCTAGGCAGTAGCTCTTTATAATTAACAATTATTCCACAAATGTGCATTGGATATGAGGTGATCAATAGATAGCTTACAAGCGCGAAGCACCGATTTGGCTATTTGACCTCGTATCCAACAAACATGAGTGAAATATTATTTTTTTAAAACAAACAACTGGATATGTGAATCAAACATTCTGCTGAAACTTTTATTTTCCAAAATTATAAACAAATTAATTTCAAAATGTGTTGAGTAAACGCTTTTAAAAAGTTTGGCGTATAGCAGTACTCACTGTAAAACAGTTTCATGCCATGTTTTGTGGCAAATTTAGTTTTGCAGGGAATGAAGTCTTCAAGGAGTTTCTCTTATCTCACTGCACGAAACCTTGACAAATCTTGAGTTTTCTGCCATTGTTTTAATTTTTTCAGGCAAGAAAAATTGTAAACACAGCTCTGGTTTTGATTTTTGTGGCTGTTTTCTATATATGGTCAAATGCATGTATATGACTGATAATACACAGTGAGTAGGGAACCAATCACATCAATTTCCAGTTGTATGATTTGTAATACTATTATTATTATCTGAGAGAGACTTGCAACAGCTATAGTTAATGATTTGTTTTTAAAATGTACTGTTTAATTGTTGCTGCACTTTATGTCTCAAAACTTACTTGTTATTGATTAGTTTCAATGTTCTGAGACAGTGTCAAAGCCCTTATGGAGCTTAGTCATGTGCGGCTTGATAGAGAATGCCTCTGTGGAATTGACAATTTGGATTGTCTTGGCCCAGTAACAAATCTCTACCTTCAGCATGTGAGTTGTATAATGTAATAATTGGAATGTATAGTTAATATAGTACTAGCATGTTATAAAAATAATGTTGATTTGCCTAAGGTTTAGGTTTGTTTACTAACGATCGGGGGCATACTAAAATACTGATAGAAGCATGTTAGACCTGGCCAAGAAAATTATTTTCCTTTAATAGGTTGCCAAATTTTTTTGAGAAGGGGTGGAGATGGCTCATTTGGTATCATGCTAACTGCATTGGTGAGAACTATAACCAAGATTTCAAGCTGCTAAAACTTTATTTAACTGGTGTATAACGCCAGGCTGACAATAGTAGCAATAGTTCGAAATCTAGGAAGAAATACAATTTAGGTGTTACAAGTGTTAATCTGGTGTGACGAAAGACTGAAACTGACGAATATTTCAGGAGTTCAAGCTCATCACACAGATTTCTATAGACCAACCTCAAGAAAAATAAATTTGAGAAAATTTTATCATTTCAAGTTATTTCTTCATAATCAGCAGTGAATCTGATTTTATATCACCAATCAGATTCCACAAGCACTATGCTTACGTTCATGTTTCAGTAAATCCTGACTGTGCATTGAATCATATCAAAGTAGCATGTGCTAAGAATATTTGCACCAGTTATTTAATTATTCCTACCATGTGCATTGGCTACAATATGGTAAATAGCCAAAGAGGGACATAGCCGAGTTGGCAATTAATGAACGACATCTCCTATCCAAGCATGAATGGAAATTTAATTGTTTTATTAAATTTCTTGAGTTTTCTATTGATACTTGAAAATGACACCTAAAACTTATTTAGGGTTTCAGCTTTGCAACACTACACTGTCAGTTTCTGTAATTGTGTGGTCAATTCAGTATAATTTATGAGCTGATAACCCTTATTGAGTGAACCAATCAGACTGCCAGAAACACAATAATCAAGGTTAAAAATTTAATAATTCTATAAACATAACCTTACTGTGCACTAGCTTGATTACAGTGCTACAGTCCCTGGAAAGACATACCAAGGGACTATATCTCAAATTGTTGCTAATTACCAAAAATTTGGTATTATTCTTGTCACCAGAACCAGATAAAGCGGATTGAGAACCTAGAACCATTTTCAAAATTAAGGTACGAAGTTGTAAATTAGTTTGTTAATGTTGTTAGTAATTGTGAAATACTCAACATATATCAATAAAACTTTCTCAAGTTGCAAAAATCAGAGGATGCTGATTTTCCATCAAATTATTAAAAGTTATATGCTGCTATTGGTTCCTTTGATTATCATGCAGCGCAGGAAGCATCCTCTGTGTTGGAGGGCTCCCGTCCAGGTGACTGGCTGGCTGCATACGTGGCAGATCTCACTTCGGATCTCCAGATGGCTCTGTCCAAAGGATCTGTGGCATCCAGATCCCAGGCTTCTCAATCATTCCTTACTACCTCCATCCATGATTTTTTGGGTCTTCCAGGCTTTCTTTGACAGTCAACAACCATTTCAAAGCTTCTTTATGGCACCATCCGATCTCCTTACATGCCTGTACTAGCGTGATCCCCTCTCTCCTAAGATATGCTCCATGCCCTTAAGACCAAGCTTTCCAAGTAGCTCCATGGACGGAGTTGTGTTAACTTTCTCTGGTCTTATGTTGCAAGTTCTTCTGATCATTGCCCTGTCATTTCATCACACTCAAAGTAAATCAGCTTCGATCATAGGCCATGTTTGGCTTCCATACATCATTACACTATGGACACAGGCACTAAAGATTTTGCCACAAGTCTTCAGCAAAAGATGCTTAGTTGTTACAATTGGAAGGAGCTTGTTAAAATTTTTCTGTGCTAACTTCACACGAGTGATTGCTGCCAGACTACACCCTCCAGCTGCCGAAAGCATTTCGCCAAGATAGCAGAACAATGTCACCACTTCCAGTTCATCAGAACCAACCGTCACAGATTTCTGAGCCCTACCATCTATTCGACAAGCTTCACCTTTGGAGTGTTTACACTTAAAGAGTGGGTCCTCTTTTAATTTCTTCAATCCACTTGTTACATTTCTTGTGATCCCAGTTCTTGCAGCCCAAGCAGAGGATACTACTGTTGCCCACTCCAGAGAGACATACAGCACAGGGGTACTTTCCTGATTTCTTTAACCACAAATCATTATTTTAGTCTTGCCTGCATTTACCCTTAAGCCTTTCTTTTCCATACCTTCTTTCCAGATTAGTAGTCTCCTGACACATTCCTCAAGAGTTTTAGCAATTATGATGAGGTCATCAGCAAAGAGTTCCTCCCATGGCAGACCAACACAAAATTCAAGTGACAAGGCTTCAAGCACAGTTATGAACAGAAGAGGGCTAAATTAGTACAGGGCACTGATGAACCTCTTCTTTGACTTCAAACTCACTGCTGAAACCATTCCCCACACGAAAATAGCTCCTTGCATTTCCATACATTCCCTGCACAAGTTTGACAATCCATTCTTCTAGACCTTATTTATGCATTGCCCATCAAATGACCTTTCAAGGGATGCGGTCAAATGCTTTTTCCAGATCCATAAAAGGCCATATAGAGCTTCTTATTGGCTGCAAGGAATTTCTCCTGCATCTGCCTCACAACAAATATGGCATCTGTTGTATCTGTTCCAGAAGCAAATCAAGTTAATTCTATAGTCAATCAAGTCAATCAAGTTATATATAGTCAATCAATCGAAATTCCCATGTTTTATTGTTACAAATGCTCTACCTATTTTATTTAACCTGTCATTATAAAGACTAATAGCAGTCATTGAAGGAGAATGCATTTTACTCTGTTGCTTGTGGTTTTATTCCTGATGCTATCTTCCATCGAGCAATTTTCTTCTGGCTGGCTGGGCTAGCACATAACACCTCAATTCCATGTTTGTGACTGCAGTGACATGGTGACTAATTGCAGACCAAGCATATGAAAACAAGCATTCACAAAAGCTTATTACTGGGCTACCTGTGGTATGCCCAGTCTATGGTCTGCATTTGTTTTTCCTTAGCCATGGTTGTCATCATCATCGTCATCAACCAGATGAAATTTTTATCTCAATATTAATTTTGTTCCTTGCGGCACCAGCTCAAGCACACTTTTTGGACTCTGGACTCACAAGATTCAATTCTTGCTTGATCGTGGTGAGGGAAAGAAACAGAAGTTTTCAAATGTTGGGAAAAAACCTAATTATTATGCTCAAATCATTTACAAACTCACACTGTGTTAGCGGTTGACCGACACTAAAAGATGATCATGACCGTACATGAACGGCTCATTTCACAGACTCAATGAAAATCTTGAGCAGACAAATGAGATACCAAATGAGAAACAACTAAATGTACTTGCCTAGATGGGAATTCCAAATCACTGAGTTTATAATCAAGTTCAAGTTGCAAGTGATCAAATCAACTAGCGATGGCCATTTTGGATTTTGTGGAAGGAAGATTTCTGTGGCCCAATGAGCAAGTACTTTTTATACATTTATATTGGTTGTTTTAATTAAGATTGCTTTTCTTTGATTTTGTTTACATCAATAGTTGAGTCATAGTTGTTAAAATATCAGTTTAGTAGCATTGATGTTACTGTGATGTTGACATAAAAAAACCTAATTGTGTGTCACCAGCTGAGGTTACATTGATCACTATCAGTGAAAATAAAATACAACAAGAGGTTACACCGTAACCAGACTTGGGCAATTGCTACCATATAACTAATGATTTTGAAGTATATTGAAGTTTAGAATATTCTATCTCACTTATCCACTGCAATTTTTCAGCATTTGGGATGAGAATATGAAAATTGCCAGCAACTAGTCTTAACTAGTACGTTTATATTTAATATACGAGATTGTTTATATTGTGTTTATCTGCTTATAACATTTCTTATTTCTGCAAAATGAGGTTGCCTTTTCTTGAAAGAAAAAAGAAAATAGAAAAAAACAAAATTATTTCAGGGGAAAACAAAAAAAAAATGAAGACATGTCCTCTGTGAACTCGAACCCCGGACCTTTTGCTTTTAAGGCAAATGTCCTAACCACTGAGCTACAATCTTGCTGCCTGCTGCGACCGCTAGGCTCAAAATAAAAAAATCAACTCAGTGCTTTTGCTCAAGTAAAATGTCTCTGAGACCTTGTTTTAATATACATATTGCATGCCCTTTAGGTTAAAAAATATAAAAGTTAACTTTCTTTGTTTTATAAGATTTTCTTTATTTAACAGGCAAAGAAAACAATCAGAATGCTTAATTGCGGACAGCAAAAAGCTTGCACTTTAAGAAAGATTTTGTGTGTCTTACTGCCTGCTGTGGCCGCTAAGCTCAACATGAAAAAAAAAACTGCATTTCTCTCAAGTAAAAATATGTCTCTGAGACCTCGTTTTAATTTACATTTAAAAGATAATTTTCTTTGTTTTTTTAAGATTTTCTTTAGCAGGCAAAGAAAACAATCAGTACACCTAGTGAGGTCAGAATCGAAGTCGGGACAGCAAAAAGCTTGCACTTTGAGAAATTTTTGCGTGCCTCGCTAGCTGACAAGTGGCATCTGATAAATCAATAGGATACTTTAGAGACAGCAGTGATATACTATGTAAACAATCACATTGGTGTATCTGAAAATGAAATACAAACAAGGGCTACTTGACAAAGAGGTAGTCCAGTGAACTCCTTTACGGTGTCTAGTTTCTAACAAAAATACTTACCAATATCAAGATAGGTCAATATATATGAAAACACATTTAGAAGAAAAGAAATCCAGTAATTTTGGTACCGATATTATTCAGTTGCAAAATGATTTCAAGAGAAAAGAACTATCAACTTGTTGAAAAAAGTCAAAATTGGCTTTTAGCTATAAGATGCACAAGCAACATGTACAATTTTGAGTATTTGAAAATAGATATTCATTAAAGTGCAAATGAGGTGAAACATTTTTTTTCTTCAGTGGGTAGACCTTTCTAAATGAATAATAATGGTGAAAAAAATTTGTTAGAATCTGTTATGGTTCTTGAGATATTAACATTTAAAGATTTCAACTGATGACATTATGACAGCATAGTTTTGACAAATTTGCATTTTTGATAAACTGCTGCCAATCCATAACCAATCCACTGATTACAGAAGTAATAAAATGTTTCACTTCATATGCCTTTTAATGGGCAATGAACATACATAG
>JAOBRD020726443.1:0-14276 GCA_027575215.2 Hydrozoanthus sils
TCTTGTTCTTTAGTTCGTGCAGCCCTCTTGTTCTTTTGTTCGTGCAGCCCTCTTGTTCTTTAGTTCGTGCAGCCCTCTTGTTCTTTTGTTCGTGCAGCCCTCTTGTTCTTTTGTTCGTGCAGCCCACTTGTTCCTTGGTCTTGCAGCCCACTGGTACCTCAGTTCTTGAAGCCCTTTTTCTCTTGTGCTTTGATTATTAAAGCCCTCGTAGCTTTTAGTTCTTTTTGCTCATTGACGTTGCAGCTCCCTTATGCTTTGTTTCTTGAAGCTCTTTTGTGCTTTGGTTCTTGAAGCTTATTTTTTTTGGCCATTGCAGCTTTTTTCGCGTGATTCTTGAAGCTCTCTTGTATGTTAGTTATTGCAGCTCTCTTACCATCTGTAAAACATCCTGTATGGGTTTTTGCGTTCTAGTTTTGTTACAAAAGACTTGATATATTACTCATTTTCAGTCTTCTGTTGCTTAATTAGGCAGCTTTTGCAAAACAACAGAGATAATGTCACTAAGGAAACCAATGAGTTTAAGTCAGACTATGGAAAGTACATGGCCACCATGTCCAAAGCAGTTGTTGAAGGCAAAGTTGAACATTCAAGACTTACTGAATATGTGAGTGTCAGTACTTTGCATAATTATTGGCTACTAGCTGTTTGTAATTATTTGTTTTGACTTTCCTTATTGCTAGAACACACACACACTAATAACTGATTTGTACAGTTGTGTGCGTTGAACCCGTTCTTGTCATGCACTATTCATTATTTTTTCATATGGTCAGTTTTCCTTTTCTTGTCCGTAATGAAACAGTAGGTTAGCTTTCCCCTTTATTCAACTCTTGTAAGACAGATTGCATTTGGCCTGTTGTAATTTTCGGAAAACGTTATTCAAATAATTTTTTCTTGTACATATCTACTTTTTGATGCAAGTTCAGCAAAAGTTAATTTTGTCACTGCTTTCTAGGTCTACATTTTTTACTTGAGGAGAGACTCTAAGACCAACCAACAAAGAGCTTAGTGTCGAAATTCTAACTATCTGTTTTGTTACCACCTATAACCTTAGGGAACACAACTACAGAAAGATCTTAAAAAAGATGAAGAGGATATTATTACCAAACAGAAGCAGTTAAAAAAGTTTAAACATGATTATACCGGTTTGCAAAAGCAACTAAAAGCTGAGCTAAAGGCTCTGCAGGTCTGTATGCACTACGTTTCTTTCATTTTAAATGTTCAGATCCCCCTGCCAGGTGTTAATGGTTTATAAAGCTTATTATATGTTTTTAACCAACAGATTCTTCAGCATTTTACATCACATAACGAAACATTACTTCTTTCTTATTAAAACCCCAAAGCCCACTCTACAATAACTATACAACTTTTGTTGAAAGACTCAAAACGTTTTGTTGGGCATAGTTACTGCAGATGACTGCCTAGATTATATTTGTTGGGCAAAGGCTCTACTTGCTCCGACACTGTTTTGCTTTTGTTTATACTGAGTATTCTATTTATTTTATTTATACTGAGTAAACTCATTTCTCCCACACTAATGAAAATTCCCTGCTTCGAAGTTTTCATTTTTCAATTAATTATCAAAACGAATACTTTTCTCTTAATCAGTTTAAGAAAAAGATTAGAAATGAATTATTTGCAAGTAAAAGCTTTTGTAATACCATATCTGCATAAAAAACAATACATTGTTTCATAAGATAATTAGACTGATAACCCTGTGCTCTCTCTCTTTTTCTTTTTGTTTTTATTTCAGTGTGTAGTTTCAAATCTTGATTGTGGTTTGTATCTTCTTAAATGGCAAATACAAAGCTATTGTACTCTAAAATAATCTATGTAAGTTAGTTCCGACCCATAACATTTTTAAGTTCTTTGTGCAATCCAACTTCCAAGCATTTTTAGCCTTTAAGTTATTTTTGGAAGTTGGTACCCTAACTACTGTAATTTCTTTTAAAAAGGTACTTATTGAGTATGAATGAGGGTACAATTAACTATCGTTGTTGTTCAGTTTGGTTGCTAGAACCTTTTCAAAGGGTAGGGACATTGGCTGTAAGACCCAAGCCCTAAAAGTCTAAGTACATAGTTGACTTAACAGTGTGAAGGTGGTGTGGTTGGAGATAATCTAATGAATCAATGTAATGATGTTGTAATAGCTATTCATAGACAGTTGAGCTAATGTTGGGAGGGAAGTGTTATAGTAGCAGATTTAGTGTATATAGCTAATTTAGACAGTTGGCCTTATGTTATGAAGGTTGTTTTATGAGGCTAATCTGGACTATCGGTCTAAAAATGCAAAGGTAGCGTAAAAGGGGAGTCTAGGTAATTTGCTCACTCATGTTAAGATGATGTACAGTTAATCTGATCTGACAGGTGAAAATACAAAGGTGATGTAATAGGAGGTAAGCTCCACACAAAGTTGGCGTAAAAATGTAAAAGTTATGGAGTAGGGGCAGGTGACCTAATGGTATTTTTAGAAACAGTTTGACTGCGACGTTTGATTTATAACCCTGACAGGAAAGTATTAGTAAATTCGAGAAGGAAAAGGAGAACAATATACAGATAATTGAAGACAAAACCGTAAGTCGTTACCTTTAAACTGTTTGCCTGTCTTGGAGGCCTCTAGTTGTTTGTTTTCAAAAAAAAATTAAATATTTTTTAAGTATAAGATTTTTTCAGGTTTACTGCCAAAGTTCTTAAACCAGTGCTTTTTGTATCTTCCCCATTGCGTCATCTGGAATATTGCTACGTTCATGATAGTTCAAACAACAATTCGTACACACAATTTAAAAACCTACCTTTTTTGTCACAAAGTCAAAATAATTACCCTGAAGGGTTGCGCCTACCTGCACAGCTTTTTTTTATCCACCAGGCCTTCCTTTTAACAGTGACACATATGTATAACATTGGTATGTAACCAAGCAGACTGTTTGCAGGTACAAAAATAAAGAATTAAAGTTATATATGATATAAATGCTACAAAGTTGAACCCTTGTAACTCGAACTACAAAAGGGAAGTTGAAACTGCTCCGACTTACCGGGGTCTCAAGTCATAGGGATTTTGAATAAAATATGCCAAGACTATTGCTTAAAGATATTTTATTCTTATACATGTTTTATTGTAAGATTTCTTACAAAGTGCAGATCAGAAAAAGATAAAACAAAAGAAGAAACAACCAAAAGCATAAAAACCACGAGAGCTTTAAAGTAGCTGCAGCTCTTCAAATGTTTTTTAAGTGGCACGTCTTTATTTTCTTTATTCATTAGCGTGTTACAGATATATTGACTTGTCAAAAAAAGTACTTAAATTTAGTTTCATTTACTATTTTAGCGTTGTATGGTTACTTCAAATTCAGTAAGCAATATGGCGGGTGTGTGGCTTTTGTAGGCCTCCTATAAGTTTCCCTTCTTTCTATCTGTAAGTTTTATGTTTCTGGCTATTTCATCTCATATTTCTACACGACGAGGTACTGACTCCTTTTCAACATAAAAGTGTTCTGATGGAAAGCTCTTGTGCCCCTATCACTGCTGTGCTTGTCAACTTACTCGGTCCAAAAAGTTGCCATTACAACAATTGTCGAATTTCTTCATCTTCCCGAGCTCAAAGATTCTTGGCAGCAAGGATTCGTTATCATCCTAACTCCAACGCAAACTTCCAAATCCTGCGACTAGTCAGAAGCGCGGATGTTGCAGAAATTCCTGGGTTAGTAAACAGTCTCGGGTGCTTTCTTCAAAATGTCAGAAGCCTAAAGGCTGCCATCGCTGACGGAGATTCATACGAGTATAAGGCAGGATTTCTCCGCAACATTACATATGGATATGACACGGACGTTATCTGCCTGACAGAGACCTGGCTGAACGACAACGTTAGCGACACCGAACTCCTTCCTACGGCCTGTAGCATCTTCCGAAAAGACAGAAAATCCTGTTGAGGTGGAACTCTTATAGCGGTAAAATCACTCTTACCTTCGAGGGAACTCGAGGTTCCCTCCACTGTATTGGAATGTGTTCTTGCTGAAATCGACCTATCTTCGAGCAGAACTTTACTATTTATTATTTATTATTACCGACCTCCCTCTAATGATCAATTTTTGCAGAACTTTAAAGACATGTTGTGAAATATTCACCTAGATAAGTATTGGAGTGTTATTGTTGTGGGAGATTTTAACTACCCTGGAATCAACTGGATCAATGGGTCAGGTTTTACAAATTCTATCTCCAACGAAGAACAACGTTTTGCAGATTTTAAAATGGATCTTCATTTTTACCAGTTTGTAAATGAACCTACAAGACATAATAACATTCTGGATCTCGTCTTTTCTAATCGTCCAACGGCAGTTACAATGCAGATTTCGAATCGTTAAACAAAGAACTGTTGCTGCTACCACTGAGTGCAGGTGTTGGAGACTCATTATACTCACTATCCCAGCGGGACCTGAACGACGTATGGAAACAATGGAATGATCTTGTTTTTGCTGCCATTGACACAAACATTCGAAAAGTCCCTCGTCGGGCAAAGTTATAAATAAAAAAGAAATCTTTGTGGAGACGTGTTAAAAAAATCAAAAGTGCAGAAAACGTGGATAAATTTCGTAGATTAAGGCAGTCTATTAAGAACTGGATTCGCCGTTAAAGGAAAGAATACATGCTTAAAATTACAAAAGAGGCCTTTTCAAATCCAAAACGCTTCTGGTCATTCTTCAAATATAAGAACAAGAAAACCCCAATCCCAGAAAAAGTGACGTACAAAGGCGTTTCTATATCTGACGACCAAGCACGTGCTGAAGCTTTTAACGACTATTTCAAATCAATATATAAAGATCATTTATGCTGCACTGTTCCCGACTCATGCCCGCTCCATTCTGACATTCCAGAGCTGCTCGACACTATTCAAGTATCTTCCACTGAAGTTCGGGATCTGCTTTCATCTTTAAATGTCAAGAAATCTACTGGTCCTGATAACTTACCTGCTCTTATTCTGAAGAACTGTACCAAATCCTTAAGCCCGTCGCTAGCCGCACTTATAAATGCTTCCTTGAAGACTGGGGTCTATATCAGCGAGTGGAAAAAGGCCAACATACCACCTGTCCACAAGAAAGGCAGCCGCTCGGAGGTTGAGAACTATATCGACAGATATCGCTCCTACCAGTTGTCTCCAATATACAGGAACCAACAAGCTTGTACCTCACATCAAAGCCCCTCTCAGTACGGATTCCAACAGGAGCTCTCATCTGCTAGCCAATTACTCGAGGCCCTACATAACATCAACATCAACCTGGATCAGTGCCGTGAGACTGATGTAATATATTTGGAATCCGCTAAGGCGTTTGATTCAGTCTGTCATCGTAGACTTCTGTGGAAACTACAACATTATGGTATCTCAGGCCACTTGCTTAGGTTGTTCGAGAACTACCTGATTGGCGGAAAACAACGTGTAGTAATTAACGGATCTTTCTCTTCGTGGGCCTATTCCAAGTCAGGAGTCTCACAGGGATCAATCTTAAAGGAGCACTTAAAACGTTGTACTTAACATTAGTCAGATCTCATCTAGGATATTGTAGCCAGGTTTGGGCTCCCCAGTCTCTTGTGAAGAATATGTTGCAAATAGAATCAATTCAGCGCAGGGCGACAAAGTTCATCTGCAATAACTCAGAGTTAATGTTCTTAACTTGTGTCCTCTTAACTATTGGTTTGAATACTTGGAACTAAAGAGGAAAAATAGGGACTGCTCGTAGTCTAAAACTTACTTTTTAGACTTTAATAGTTTTGCCATTTTGATTACATTTTGTACTGTTACAGCTTTTCGTTTGTGTTACATTCAAACACCTGTTTGTGTATACAATTATGTCAACTTTTTTACTATTAATAGTTTCTTAACATCTTTCCTCTGCAGCCAATTTTTAAAGACTTGGAGCTTCAGTTTAAAAAGACAACTGAAGAGTTTGAGGCCATGAAGAAAAATATTGTCGGTAAGAGTATTTGTAGCGCGCTTGTTTTGGATAATCTGTCATCAACAAAAAAAAGTTTGAATTGAATATTTTGGCAAAGTGACCTTGCTTATTATGATGATGAAACTTTGTTTGAAACATTGAACTTTCTTTAGCCTAATCTAAATCTAATTACTATTGCGCAATCTCTCAAAGAGGATATAAAGCACCATAACAACCCCTCTCCTTTTATGATAATGCAATAACTTTTTGCAAGCCGTGAAGTAAATGTGAATATACCAACATTTTTTAGTATGTTCATTATTTATAATACAAATTTAGCTCTGGCGAAGGACGAACGCTTGAAACTCTAGACAGAACAATATAAAATTTTATCATTTAGTCATGCTTCCCCTTGGTAATAGCTTATTTTTTTTATAATAGAGACTGATTAAGGAACTAACCTAAGTAAAGTTAATTGAGGTCTCTATCTATCTTCTGCAGGAGGTCATATTTTTCAGTCTTGAATCACAAACGACCTCATCGAACTGAAAACGCCAGAGCATTTTTGCCTTGTAGTCTTTTGAAATCTCAACATTTCCTTTGATCATTCATACCGTGAAATTCCAGAATTTAGGAACAAACTTGTGAAACGGAAAACTCCTTCCATGTATAAGCCTCCCCCACCCTAAAATAAGTTCCTGCGGGATGTATTTGGAATAATTAGATTTAAGAATAAGGTTGAACTTGTTCCTGTTTTATCAACTATTTGTCGGTCGATGATATTGTGCATTATTACAAGTAAAAAAGGAAAAAATAGTAACAAAGACAGCTTGAGCAGAAAATTACAATTGCTTGAACAACAAATAACGTTTTCAAAACGCAAATACTCGTCCATGAATAAGCCCCTCATCGTTCGACCGTGATGCTTTGTGAGGCAAGGATGCCATTTTGTCGCAGTTGAATATTCGTCGAAATCTGACGAAAATCATTGCCATCATGTATTTCTGTCCAATTCTTTTAGCAATCCTTTTAGTTTTATTTGAGTCTATTTGGTCATTCTTCTTTGTATTTCTTTGTAGAAAGATAAATGTAGTTCAAAGGCGGGCAGTTAAAGAACATTCACTTCTGGAATTCAACTTTCGATCAATAAAGACAGAAAAAGGCACAATCAGGCTTTGGAAGAAACACACAAAACGTTTCTTGTTCTGCATGGATCAACTCAGTAGCTGCAAATCATGTGATAAAATTATTCGAAACCATCGTGGCTTTTAATGTAATCTACACTTTGAAAGACGAGGGCTAACACAGACCTTTTACTTAAGAATGCCTGCTGAAAGCTAATAAAATGTGCCATTACCACAGATCTTGAATGACTTTTAAAAAATTTCAATTTAGTCAGTGAAATACTAGCAGAATACGTGCGTGGTTTTCTTGCCAAGCTTCGTTCTCCTTCTCCTGAACAGCTGCCACCACAAGCACATATTACTTGGGGCCACAACTGACCCGTAACAGGTTCTTGGTCTACTCTCTTTAGGGTTATCTACACTAATCTCTGTGTCCGTGTTAGTGTAATTGATTGTGAAAAGAAGAATTTGTGCCACGAGCATACAAAATGTGACGGCCAGTCGATCGCCCTGTCGAAACCATCAGACCTTAAACAAAACAAAACACCCGCAAAGCATCACCGTTGACTCAGTCTATTTCAGTATTCACTGATTCTTCAAAACTTGCAACCATAGTTTTAATGTCTGTTTAGTATTGACAACAACTTTGGTCCAAGGAGGAGATAGATTGCCTGCTTGTCAGATCCTTGAGAAAATCAACAACAAAAACAATCGTTTATTTCACCTTAAAAGTAAACGTGAACTTTATTTACATTTCTGATAAGAGTTCGTTTTTCAAAAATAGAATTTGACACACATACGTACATGTTTCGATGTAAAATTGTTATAGTAATCCTGAGCCTGGGAAAATATAAATAAAAATTAAAATGCTATTTACTCAATCTTTGCAAATTTTAATGGTAAATTTCTAAACCACTAATGTCAATCCGGCTAGAATTCTTTCATTGTCCTGGATCCTCCTAGGCACAAAACTGCCGAATTTATCAAGTTGAGTTATATCTTTGTTGGTATCCTGTTGGTAACTTTACAATTATCCAGTTGTTTCTTCTCGGATAGTTTCAAGGCAAGTTCTGTGATGAAGCGCTTTTCTTCTCTACCACTTCCATTTAGTGTGAATAGCAAGGGACTAAAGGAACCATGCGCCACTTCTATCACTCGTTGGTTGTACTGCATTTTTTTTCTCCTTTTGCATTGCTTTTAAGAGCTTTATCCAGTTTCTGGTTAAAGTAATCCTTTGCGTATGGATCACTCAGATATGGTTCAACCTCAGTATCGTAGCATACGTCATTGACAAGAGTTGCGAACAAGTCTCGTACATCGTCGTGCCTCCCGTGTTCCCACCCTTCATACACGACATTGCAAGATCAACTCCGCAGGGACACGTGGTTGGAAGAGACTTTGGTGTCCAACGGTACCTCGGGCTGAGCGCATCATTGAATTCTCTTTTGTTCAGGTTGAAACTTTCTGATTTTTTTGAGGACATTATATAATGTCCTTCCTATGATCCTATGGATCTTTTCGTTGTTTGTGGTTTTCGGTGGACGTCAGTGACATCAGCGACCAAAACCCTGGATGATAAGATCTTTAGCTCTAAGTTGTCCCGTGTCATCTTCTCGCAGCACTCCTGTAAGGTGGTGCTCTGTACTGTTCTTCTAGTACTAATAATCGTCCTTCTTGATGTCCTTATCTGTTCAGTTTCTGTCAGGGCGGTGCTGGGTTGATTGTTGATGTGTGTAACAAGCTGCTGCGTAGCTGCACGTGAGTTGATGAGCGATTTTATTGAAGACTGGTGTTGCAAAACTGCCTTTCTTCAGTTGTAAGGAAAGCAGAGGGCGTTTATCAGCGGAGCAAATGTTACCATGCATGATCGTCGGGATGAATATATTATATTAATCATTGTTTCTAGTCACGTCAAGTGCTGCTCGATATTTGTCAACGTTCTGATATGGTACGTCTTTTTATGCTTGAATCCACTCGTAAATGCTGCATATGTGGCCTGTGGGTTTATCTTTGCAAACCTCGACAGGACTGTCAACTGGTTACACCACGATCTTACGAATTATTCAACATATTCGCAATACCCACTTTCCTTCTCAATGTAGCCACCAAGGTATTTTCTTCCTTCTGTTGTGATGTTAATACTGGTATCTTCGAACGCTTGTCGTGTACTTGATGTTCTTCCCGTGGTTTGTAGAGAAAGTTCATAAACACAGGTTACATTAAAGAAAGCGGTAGTTTGGCTATGTTCTCGACCGTGGTTGTCTAGTAACATCTTTTGCTTCAACAAAACTTCTTGTTTTGTTTGCGGCGTAAAAACTAATCTGAAGTGTCAAAAAGCATTAAAGGTTATCAGAAGCTCAATGAAACTGCATCTTTATGCTTATTTTCATCTAATAATCCGAAACACTTACTGACTGACTAAAACCGCCATCTTGCCTCCATCTCCAACTTAAAAGTATCTTACAATTTTGAAACATATCGGCGCTGTACAATAACACTGATCACAATGCAACTGACAACTGTGCCTCACTTTAAGATTCAGTCTCTTCCTTTATACTGAAAGCCAGAGTAATTAAAAATGTCGACATCACACACTGCACTTGAACACAAAAAATATAACTATGTTCGTGGAAGATTAAAGACTTTGCTTTATCTAAACGCTCTGCACATTATTACTTTTTATAAAATAACCCCAGTGAATCTCGCACGCTGATTGGTCGAGAGTGCAAAAACTGTGCTCTGTAAGAGAGCACACAAAACGCTTTTGAAAGTCTCACACAACACTGAATCAAAACCCGCCGCCACATTTATTGCTTGCAAATAACCAGATTTTTTTATCGTAGAAAACAAGTTAGCCAGTAACATACAAAATTATAATTCAAATCTGATAACAAATAAAAATGAGCCTATTTAGGTATTAAACTGGGAAACCAAAAACGAAAAGATGCGGTTTGCTGTAGTCGACAAGTCAGAGCTAGCTCAACGAAATCCCTGACAAAAAATACGAGGTACTCGAAGAAATGGTTTCTTTGTTGAAAGTAATAAAAACTCTCCCAATCATCACGTTCTAACATTATTTAGGCACATCAAAAGCAAAGTACTTGAAGAGTAGCACTTATTAGTCGAAAAACAGCTTTCGTACGCTCGGAAAACAATATAATATACAAGCTATGTACTGAACTAAATCTTACATTTGTTGAGCTTATAGTTATATATTTATCCGACTTATTTCTACTTTTTTATATGAAGAGTGGAGAAATGAACGACGAATTAAAAAGAGTCTCTCAGAAATTTATTACAAAAGGACTGTTAATACACATCTATTACCAACTTTAGTCTGCCGCGATACACAGGCTTGATTTCGATAGCTCTTTGAATAATCTCTGCAACCAGATTCATTTATCAGATTCCATCAAGCATCCGTGATGCTATCCCAATCCAGATCCAGTGCACATGAAGTTCTTTTGTTACAGATAGCGTAAAGCTCGACGGCATGTTCTTGGGATATACCATCCAACTGACGTCCAAATGAATTTGTTTTTCTCCCAAAGGTCACTTCAAAGTTTTCTCAAGACGATTTCACTAGTTACTTTTTCCGGTCTCTACTTGAAAGCTTGAAAAAAAATACTGCCTAAGCTACTGCAAATAAGATTGTTTTGTAATTTCTCTAGGTACTGGGGTGACTGTTGGCCTATTCTAATGGCAAACTTTCCGATTAAGTTGAGTATTTTCCCTCGATTCGCGACAGTTCAAATTCAAACCTCACATTTTGTGCTCGCGAGATGGCAGATGACGTGTGAAGTACGTGAAAGGAGAATTCGGATGTTGATATAACGTTGCGAGTCTCTTCGCTTTTTCATATTTGTTTGTTATTTCATAAAAAGGACGGCGAGTGACTTTCAAGTTTTTTATCTATTCGACCAACATTCCCCCCGAGTGCATTAAAAAATTACACGGCACGGAAAATGCGTTTTATTGCTTAAATAGACAGTCTTTTAGTCAAGAATTGAACGTTATAAGAAGTCATGTTATCCTGTAATCAACAAGCAAGAATTTACACCCAGAACTTTTTTTTCCATTTGAGTTATTTGGCTATTAAAACTTGTACTTTTTTTTGTATTTGATACAGATACGAAGAACAAAAAGGCAACTTTGGAGACTACAGTTGATAGAGCTGAGAAAGATGTTGAAAAAATGACAGGTCCTCAGGTATTTGACTTCTCTCGAAGCATTTCTTGGATCGTTTGCTGTGGACATGCCTGTTGATTCATGTATTACTGTAAAAAGAATGAGTTTAACCGCATTTCTTTTACCCATACGTTGCAAGTTATCAAGAAATACGATTCCCCTATACGTGCTAGAATGATTCTGAAAAACCCTTCAGGGGATTGTGCTCATCCATATAGACCAATTGCATGAGCACTTTATTGTTCCCCCACAAACTCCCACCCGCCTCCCAACCTTTCGGCTTTCATTCTTCGTCTGTTATATATTCTGAACACAACTAAAATCTATAAACATGCTGCTTAAAATTGTTTCATGTAACTCCAACAGCCCTGATTGTCGTGAAGACATTTGGTATTTTGAGATCAACTTTGTGCACGCAAACGTTATTCGAGAATACTCACCATAATTTCAGAATTTATAATTGTTAAAATGTAATATTATTTCTAATGTCTCAATAGTGTAAATGCATTGTTATATAGTTGATTAGATTTACAAGTATGGATTTGGGCCAAGTTTTTTAAAAGACGATTAGCCTAATCCAGGGTTAATTACTATGACAACCAATAGTTAACCCTTGATTAGGGCAAATCGTTTTTTAAACAACTTGGCCCAAGGCTGATTGATTTTAATGATAGGGTGGGTTTTCCTTTCAGAAAATAGTGGTTCATTTATCTGTTTACAGATGCATTTAAGGGAAGAACTGAAATGTAAGCGAGCGTCAACAATGACACAGCTTGTACATCAAGCTGTGGAAGTTCAGTGTGTTGAGAACGAAATTTTTACAACAGGACAGAAGCTTGGTATCATCTTAAAGGAAAATCACAAGTTTAAGCAGGTTCGTAACATCAGTAAAGTTTCAAACAATAATCATCTCTCCATGATTGCAAGAATTCAGTAATACTTGTTACGCTTTTGGTTTTAGAGCCAAACCCAGAAGTGGCAAAGAACTGATTTTATGGGCTTAGTTAAGATAAAATTAAAGCAAAGTAAGCGAATGAGTACTTGAAATGTGGCACGCAAAGCGGGAAAAGCGGTACATTTTTCCACGAGTTTTTTTTCCTTGAACATGACCACAAGTTTCTACAAAGTTTGCAGTTAGATATTAAATAAATTTTTTTCTTGAAAAAGCAAGCATGCAAAGTAAAATGTGTGTTTTTTAAACTTTGTAAGTTTTGCATTTGTTAGGAGACTAGTTACAAATTCATTGAATAGTTTCAGCATCGCTGTAAAACTATGCTGTTACTACGAAGAGCTGTTAGAACGAAAAAGGAAGCCACGTTGTTTAAATTGCGTATGAAGTGAAAATTTTCATTGCTTCAATGGATAGACATTGCTAAATGAGCAATAGCAGTGAAGCAACTTTGTTGAAACCTTTTATGTATCTTGAGATATTAACACTTAAAGTTTTCAATTGATGACTACATGGGTGGTTCCGACAAATTTGGATTTTTTTAAAAATCTACTGCCAATCCATAACCTTTGAATAAATTTGAGCCAAACTTGGACCGATTGCCTATCTACCTCGAGATTCATCATCAACCAATATTTGGCGTTGATACATCAAAAGGTTATGGATTGGCAGCAGATTTTTAAAAAATGCAAATATTGTGTTTTAAAATATCTCAAGATACATAAAAGATTTCAACAATTTCACCGCTATTGCTCATTTAGCAAGGTCTACTCACAAAAGTAATACAACTTTTCATTTCATAAGCCATTTAATGGGAAAAATTAGAGCAAAGAAGAGTTTAAAGTGAACAAAAGGTTTATATATTGGAAATTACAGAACCACAAAGCCAATTTTATTTTATCGTTTGTATTCTAAGAGATACTTTTATTGAGAAAGTTAGTTTCACCGCTTTAAGTTTAGTTGTTCGTTTGAAGTTTTACTTTGCAGTTGAACCAATACCCAAAATGTTACTGAGTTCAGCACATGCCAAGTTCCATGTTTGCCCAGGGAGGCTATGCTGCTTGCACAATAAGTAAAACCTTACATAATTTTGGTGACTATGCCTTGATGTGTGTGACAGGTGCACTCCTGTCGTGTGATTTAGTGCACGTGGTAACGGGTCACTTGTTATGATACTTTTGATTTAAAAACGTGTTTAACATGCCTATTTTTAGGCCTTGAAACTCCTGGACATGGAAATGGAAAGTCTAAAAAGTTTAGTGCTTGGCAACTCATTGACGAGAGAATCCTTAGCAGATGAACTGCTGAAATACCGAGGTATTATTTTAGTGTTGACTTCGTGGTGCAAAGTATGTTTTAAGCGATTTTAGATACAGATGCGTGCGTGAGTAACAACCCATGAACCGCAAGCCGAGGGTGTGAAGATCATGGGTCTCTCGCCGTGTCGAGTTTCAGAGAAAGACCCGCGGATTTCGGGACTGTACAGTTTCAACTAGAAGACAAGTGTAATGATGCTAGGATCTGGCTGGAGATGCAAAAACACTATGCAATTGCGTGCTAATGATCTAAAAACAGGCTGTAAAACGGTACTGAAGCCTCGCGGGTCAGACTAAAGTCAGAAGCAATTAAGCCTGTACTAGGCCCTAAAATAACAATAGGAGCCTCAATGTTAGCAGCCGTGGACAGCTGTTTCCGGATGGGTAAAGGGAGTGGGACTTGCCTCTGACTTTCTTAAAGGGTTTACAATTTACAATTATGAATTTAAACTACTTTGGCTGTAATTGGCTTTAGAACCAAAATTGCTGCTTTTAGACATTTTGGTTAGTCTGTACTCTTGTTATTACTATTAGTTACTCTCTTTACTCACGGTGGAATGATTTTGACAGCGTGACACGTGATCAGCTGCAACCAGGGTCCTTTCACGGAACTGGGTCTTCCTCATCATTTTTTCCTCGTGGATGACGTCAGTCATCGATGCAAGTCGACGTTGTTTTGCGCTTCATTGAAGTCGTAGCAATTTGTCACGTTGCAAAACGTATTGTTTTATAAATCTTTTGTCGAAGCACGCGGTGACCTTTTGTTGTAAGTTCTTTT